>OY744524.1:100170840-100193340 GCA_963556195.1 Sepiola atlantica | reverse complement strand
AATAAACATAAATTTATAGAGTCAAGAAATAATTGCAAGGCCGTGATAGGCAAAGCGAAGAGAAGGTATAATGAGTTTACAAAAAAACGCATCCAGTCACAGAAACTAGGTACTCGTGATTTCTGGAAAATCTACAATAGTGTAGTGAATAATGGTCTATCAACGATTCCCCCACTATCAAACCACAATGATGTCGTTTGCACGGCCACTGATAAGGCTGAACTACTTGCCCAACGCTTCGCTTCTAACTCTACTTTGGACTCAGATAACCACCCCCTCCCCAAATTCCCTTTGCGGACCGAAGCCACACTTGATAACCTGGTCATCACCCCATCCCAGGTCAGAGACATCATAAAAAACCTTGAAACCTCCAAAGCTTGTGGGCCTGATCTTATACCTGTAATAGTAATAAAGAAATGTTCTGCTGAATTGGCCCCTGTCCTCTCCAAACTCTACAATAAATGTCTAGCTGAATCTTGCTTCCCTGATAGCTGGAAAATTGCCTTTGTGGTACCAGTCTACAAGAGTTCTGGGAATAGAACCGATCCTCAGAACTACCGCCCAATCAGTCTACTGCCGATCTTTGCTAAAATCTTTGAATCCTTAATCAATCTAGCGATAGTACGGCACTTAGTTAATGCTAAACTTCTTTCTGACCGCCAGTATGGATTTAGACAATCACGATCTACTGCAGACATCCTAACGGTAATCTCTGAACGCATGTATCATACACTGGACAAGGCAGGAGAAGCTAGGGCAGTAGCGCTTGATATATCCAAGGCCTTTGAACAAGGTAGGGCATAAAGGGCTTCTCCTGAAAATACGCTCATACGGTATTACTGGGCAATTACTTATTATAATTAGATCCTTCCTAAACAAAAGAAAAATCCAGGTCGTCCTCGATGTCCGTTCATCTAAGCAACATGACATAAATGCTAGTGTACCCCAGGGATCTATCCTTGGACCTTTGTTGTTCCTGATCTATATAAACGATCTCCCTGATGACATAGAGTCTGAGATTGGTTTATTTGCTGACGACACCACACTTTACTCTCGCCATGTTGGCAAAACCGATGCGATCATATCCGAGGCAACTGCTGAATCTTTAGAAAATGACCTCCAGGCTGTAGTGAATTGGGGTCATAAATGGTTGGTAACTTTTAATGCCGCAAAGACAAAGCTCTTTTCCTTCAATAACCTCTCCAACCACCGATTGTCATGGCAAATAACACCCTACCTGAGAGTTCATCATTCAAACTCCTCGGCCTAACCTTCACAGGTAACATGAATTGGAACAAATACATTGGAGACATTGCCAAGGCTGCCGCAAAGAAGGTTGGCTCCCTCTATCGTGCTAGTAAACTCCTCACACCTGACATTATCCTGTATCTCTACAAAGCCACCATCCGCCCATGTATGGAGTATTGTTGTCACATCTGGGCTGGTGCATCATCTACTAGTCTCTCCCTCCTTGACAAGGTCCAAAATAGAGTCGCCAACCTAATAGGTCCCTCACTGTCAACCAAGCTCCAGTCCCTGTCCCATCGCCGCAATGTAGCATCCTTGTGATTGTTTTATAAATACTTCAATGGATTATGCTCCGATGAATTGGCTACTCTGGTGCCCCCTCGACGTAAATTCACTAGACTAACTCGACAATCAACTAAATCTCATTCATTCACTGTGAAGGTCCCCAGACGACGGAGAGCCTTCTACTCAAATAGCTTGTTTCCTCGTGCTGCTGGCCTCTGGAACTCCCTCCCTGCCCCCTGTTTCCCCGACAGTAGTGACATGCAGAAATTTAAAACTAATGTAAACAGGAATCTCGCTGCGCAGATCCCAATTTAGATTGATCCCCCCCCCCAACCTTCTCCCCTTTTCTTTTTTCTCAGTAGCCCTTTACGTCTACAGTGGCAGCCTGCCTTGTTTGGGGTGAACTATATATATATATATATATATATATATATATATATAATATTAGTATTTCATGTATCCACATAAAATTTTATAAGGAGATATAATTTTTTATGTATCAATTTTCAGTATTTACTTCAACAGTGCTCGATACGTAAGTAGAGCTAGGTAGTAAGCTATGAAAATATATTTATAGCAATTAAGCTACACAGAGGCTCCCGCGTTTCATCCCCAGGGGGAATCTTTTAGCCTAAAGATTCCCCCCGGGGATGAAACGCGCGAGCCTCTGTGTAACTTAATTACTATAAATATATTTTCATAGCTTACTAGATATATATATATATATATATATATATATATATATATATATATATATAAATCAATAAAAAGAATGATGAAAATAAAAGTTGGAAGAATTACAAATTGTATTAAATCATAAATCATCAATCCTTCGAAAACAAGGAGAAATCTCAAATCCTTAATCTATGGATTTTCAAAGATAAATTCTTCTCATAAGAGAATAGGGTTGATTGTCTTAATCAGGGTCCTTTTAGCCAAAAAGCTTTTATTTATATGTATATATTTTCATATTTTCAAAGCTTCTATGTTACTGGTAATACATACATTACCGGCTTTTATCCTCTAACGAGAAGAAGGTATTTTTGAATATCCATGGATTGAAGATTTGAGATTTCTCCTTGCTTTCGAACTATTGATGATTTAATAACATTTGTAATTCTTCCAACTTTTATTTTCATCATTCTTTTTATTGATGTATTACTCTATCCAGTATATTGAGCTTTCCATTAAAACGATAGGTCATTATTTAAAGATACAACATTCATCTTTAAATTGTCATTAATTGTTATATATATATATATATATATATATATATATATATATATATATATATATATATATATATATATGGACTCTCTCCGGTCGATTTTCGATGTATGAGTGCCCCGCCAGGGGCGGCCCGCGCGTGAATTTACAATTGCAAGGGTTGCGCAATCTCCAACAACCGCTCTCCTGAGTCGGCATTGCTTGATTCCAAAGTAGTAATACAGGACGACTGGAAACAATGCCGAGATAAGCAGAGAGCACATACAGCACCTGGTATTCCCAAATAGTCACCCATTTAGTACTTAACTTCGGTGATCTAACGGGAACCGGTGTGTCAACGTGATTGTGCCGTATATATATATATATATATATATATATATATATATATATATATATATATATATATATATATATATATATATATAACAATGAATTAAAATTTAAAGATAAAATAAATAGATTTTAATTACTGTACGTATATATATATATATATATATATATATATATATATATATATATATATATATATTGTGTGTATTTAGGCACCATTTTCGGATTTATGCAAACATTGTTAAAAATAACAGAATTCATCTGTTTAATTATACCTTTTTTATTTTTTCAATTTTTCTGATGGTCTTTTTTGTATTTAAATCAAAAAGATTTGTAAACGTTCCATAAGTTTCATCAACATTTTCGATTCTTCGTTGATCAAAAGCAAATGAACAAAAAAGCTGGAAAAAGAAGAGAATTTTTTAAAAGACGGCGGAGAAACGCGCAGAATTGGTAATGATATCCGCAAGTCGTTGTTGGGGTTCTGTGTATTTGTCTTAGGGTATGAGGTTCTTCAGATTGCTTTCAAGTTCATGAAGTTCAACAGTATGTTTCCGAATCAATTTTTGGGCGATGGTAATTTCTCCGCCGTCTTTTTAAAAATTCTCTTCTTTCTCCAGCTTTTTTGTTCATTTGCTTTTGACACCTGAGGATGATTCAACGAAAAATCGAAAACGTTCGTAAAACCTATGAAACATTTATTATCATGCCACAATTATCATAAATATAACTTAATTTCTCCGTATCATGTGATAATTTCCTATGGTCCAGAGGATAGAGCGAAAGCATGCAGAGTCAAAGGTGACTCTGTGAACTGCTTGGGTGCCTTGTGACCGTCTGAAATTATTACTTCCTGCACTGATGAGAGCATAAGCTCTATAATATAACAATGAATTAAAATTGTTATATATATGAATTATATATATGAATTAAAAAGGAACAGCGGAAGACCTAAGACTCAACGTTTCGCCCAACTGTTGTGTGGGCATATAGCGTTTTTTCACTCTTGAAAAGGCCCATGCAACAGTTGGGCGAAACGTTAAGTCTTAGGTCTTCCGCTGTTCCTTTTTAATTCATACCGTCGGATTATTTTATGCTTTCATTTATCATATATATATATATATATATATATATATATATATATATGATGAGGCCTTTACTGTCTTGCACAGGGCTCATTCGAGAAATCATCCTAAGATTCTTGAAGCGGTCACTATTAATTTGCGACAACCGTCTCTGTGCAAGCAGAAGGAGTATACCCACAGTTTAGAACTGATGGGTGTACGTTGAAATACCGCCTTCATATATAATTTTTTTTTTTTTTTACCCTCATTCGATAATCTATAAATGGTTCTTATTTACCATGATTTTATTCGCTTTTCATACTCCATATTTAGTCGACGTATTATTTTGACAATGAGTCGACCGAAAGACGTCTCGATATCACCACCATCTTTTTCTCTATTCATTTTTTAAAATATTTTTACCGTGTTACTGGAGTAAAGAAGAAGAATTTTTTTTTTTTTTTTTTTTTTGGCTTTAGTAATATAGGCCTCTCCGTTCTCGGTAATTATGGCTACCTCGTCATTATTATTGAAATGCATTTTAATATTTTGTACTTACAAAATCACATACATATATATATATATATATATATATATATATATGGGCGCATTTTTTCTTTGATACATGTTTGATTAAACAGAAGTGAAAGTTCCTGTTTGTTCCTTTTTTGATCGAATTTTTGAGTTTGCGGACCAACGATCTAATGTTGTGCGGAGTGTGAAAAAGAACTCACCATATTTGCAAATGTTTTTGACTCTCTTTGTCAGGCACGTGATGAGGTTACATAATTAAAATTGGTGAATTTATTACGAAAGTCAATTAAGAACGTTTTAAAAGCATTTTAATATACCCTCTCCTCCCTTGTATCGAGCTTGGTTGATGGTGGGTTTACGCCAGGGGCGGGCAACCTTTTAAGAGTGAGGGCCAGATGAGACTTTTGGAAGGAGATCGTGGACCGAAGTGAAAAACGAAATCTCAGAATTACTATATTTTGTTTACATGAATAAATTGTACAAAATTTGCATTGAACACTCTACAAATCTGATATTTTTTCTCAAGAGACTTCTGTATGTGATTTATAAAAGGCGCCGACGAAGAGCCATTTTGGAATCATAAAAAATAATGACGGGGGAAGTAGCAAGTTGATCCAGCATTCGTTTTGACACACCTCACATAAGTTCTCTGTTTCATGCCCTTTCCTCGTCTCTCGTTTCCTCTTTGCCTCTCTCTTTCTCTTTTTCTATTTTTATCTCAGGCCAATGATTTGAAATTAATAGTTAAAGAAACACATGAAATATACATGCATCATCGCTCGCTGATATTTATACATTTTTATGCCACTGCAAATCTTAATTGAAACCTACTTTTACGTCTATGTAACAATGAGTATGAGTTTTGCTGGGAGGTCCGTGGGCCGGATTGCAATAATTAAGCATAGCAGGGTGGCAGGCCAGACGCTAAGCCTTCGCGGGCCGGATGTGGCCCGTGGGCCGGATGTGGCCCGCGGGCCGGAGGTTGCCCGCCCCTGGTTTACGCGCTCGAATTATTTAATTTTGTTCTGGAAAAATGCCACCATAACGTCCAATTTTAAGTTGTCGATAGGAAACGAAAATTGTCATATTGTGAATGAAATAAATAAAAAGAAAGCCTCAAAAAATCAATTTATAATAATTACTTCATAAAAAGATTAAGATTCAATGAAAGAAGAAAACTTACCAATTTGTTATTTTCTTATAGCGTTAAATCATTTTTAAGTGCCACTTACCCTAACAGTTCCCTACAGGGATGAAACGCGAACACCTCTGTGTAGTTTAATTGCCATAACTTACTACCTACTGTCTGCTGCCTGCTTTCTCTAGGCACAAATAGAACTTAATTTCCCTTTAATCACGTGATAATTCCCAGTGGTCGTGGAGATAGAGCGATAGCTTGTGGAGTCTAGGCTGACTCTGTGAACTGGGTTTGCGTCCTCCGACCGTTTGAAATTGTCACTTCCTACACTGATGAGAGCAATGAGCTTGAAACGCTGGCGTCTGTAGGTAATAATAATTTAATATTTATTTATAAATATTGTTATATATATATATATATATATATATATATATATATATATATATATATATATATATATATATATATATGTCAAGTTCATATTATATTCCAATAAGCATGTTTTTATTTTATTATTTTTATTTTTATTTTTTCACATTTCCAAAAAACATAACATTTCTGTGAGATATATTTTTACGGTCCGTTTCATTTGTCTTGTGCCAAACAACATTTTTATGTTAATATCGTCTCTGCAACATTACAAAATCATCAAAAAAATTCACAAAGAGTAAAAAGTTCTTGGATTAAAGTGTCTTGAAAAAAAAAATCAAAATGGTGTATTAGTGGGTTCCCTCACGTATGAGTTTGCTCTTTTCTTTGTTTTTGTTTGGTTTCACCCAAAAATGAACCACTGTATAGTGTAAGTTTTTCAAGACACTTTAATTCCAAGAACTTTTTACTCTTTGTGAATTTTTCTGATGATTTGTAATGTTGCAGAGACGATATTAACATAAAAATCTTGTTTGGCAACCCTGACTTATATTTGCTCTGTTGTCACTAATTGACAATCATCGAGCTGAATCTTTTAAGGAGACTGCAAAGTAAAAGGGCACTGATAGTATATGCTAATACATATATTTTCATTAATAATTATAAATATATATATATATATATATATATATATATATATATATATATATATATACAACTGTGTACTCAATGCTTACAAGTACTACAAAAAAATAAGTTGCACCGACCGACCCCCTTTCCACATACTGAGTAAGGGAACGTTCCTTTTTCTGTGGGCTTTCCAACGCTACAATCTCTGATCATCACTTTCGTGTTGGTAACATTCACTTTCAGACTTTTATTTTCCAAATATTTAACTTTACAAATAGACCTTCCATTGATTCACAGGCAAGCACTAAATAATGCAGCATCTAAAATTTAAACTTCGCATTGATTTTTTGTATGAAATAAATATAAATATGTAAATTTATTTTGATTTTTTTATATGGAGAAAATGCTATTCTGAGCTGAGATCAATTAAAGCAATGTGTGTTTACGTTTGGGCAGTCGTGACTCGTGTGAGTGACTTCAGATACGGTGTCATGCTAAACCCATTCCCCTTAGAGGCTGGCAGAGCTGGGATGCTGAAGTTACATGAGTAATAGAAAAGAAACACAACTTATAAATGCTTTATTTCAATCTGCATACTTAGCGAGGAAAATGACGTTTCAAACTGAAGCATGACAGACCTATTGACATACAGAGCAACTTAAAGAGATTCGAGGACACATTTAAAAAATAGATACAAAAGAAAGACAAAAAGAAAAGAAAAAAAAGAAAAAGAAGAAAGGAAAAGAAGGCAAAAGGAATAAGAAGAAGAAAGAAAAGAAGAAGAAATGAAAGAAAAAAAGAAAGGAAAAAAGAAAAAAGGAAAAAGAAGGAAAAAGAAGAAAGGAAAAAAGAAAGAAGAAAAGAAGAAGAAAGAAAGGAGAAAAGAAATAAAAGCGGAAAAAGAAATGAAAGAAAAAAGAAGAATGGAAAAAGAAAAGAAAAAAAAAGAAAGAAAAAGGAAAGGAAAAGGAAAGGAAAAAAGAAAAAGGAAAGGAAAAAGAAGAAAGGAAAGAAAAAAGAAACAAAAGCGAAGAAACAAAAGATAAAAGAAAAGAAAAACAGAAGAAATGAAAGAAAAAGAAAAAGAAAGAAAAAAAGAAAGAAAAAGAAAAGAAAGAAAACACATATCTCTGAAAGAAACGTTTTTTTAAATCACTGCTTTGTGAAACACCTGGTCGTCAGTGGAGGGAGGATGAAATACTGGCCACCCGTTGAGTACCGGCTGCCACATATGCATATCTGATCGGTCAACGTTGATTGGATATTCAGCTGTCTGATATTTACATTTGGATACCTTCTTCTGCCCCCCCCCCGACTGCCAATAAATCGAATGTATCACCCGTCTCTACATTAACGATACTTGATGTCATCACTCATTCAGATCCTTATTGAGATCTAAAAAAACAAAACAAAGAAAATTTGAATGTATAAATAGAGTAGAACAGTTTGCGGCTGTTGTTTACATCACATCATTAATTTCTTACAAGTTTATCTGCATTTGTGATATAGACCATGAATCAATAAACTTATTCATGTTCTGTATATTCCTACTTTAAAATTGTTTTTACTTTAGTAAGTTGTCAGAAATCAAGGGGCCTCTTCCTGGGGCTAACATTTGATTTCTTCATGAGATACATAAATATCCGAGCATTCATTTAAGATTCTCCTTACCTCTCAACCTGGTGCTACCAGATCAGGCTGTCTGAAAATGGCTTCCTGACCTAAAATGCACCAAAGATTGATGTTATTGGTTTTATCCTTTCCCTTTGCAAAATTCAATCATGTTCTGCAAAGCAAAAAAAAAATAAATAAAAAAACCTCTACAAAACAATCAAACCAAACACCATGAATAAATATTTGAAGATAAAAAGAACTTGAAGCATAAAAACTTTTACCAAAACGACCAGATTTGGCATTAAATAACTCGAAAAGGGTTGATATGCTGTAAAACAAAACAACCAAACCAAACCAAAGCTTACCTCTCAAAGCTTGAGTTAGAAATGCTGTAGAGAATATTACTTTCCTTCTCCCCAATTAACCATATAACTATATTATAGATTATCTCTCTTGTGAATATATATATACAAGCCCACAAGGTAAGCTGTTCCTTCCAAACAACAATATCTTCTGTTGTCCGCTCGCTTCATAGAGAGTTTCTGCTACTGTTCTGGTAGCTAGTTTGATTCTATAGAGACATGGCTTGTCCGTTGACTTTCAGGAACAGACTGAATGGCGACTGAGAATAGACCAGTGACACCTGGGAAGACAGGGGACGTTGGGAAAGACCAAATGAACTCATTGGGACAGCAATCTAGAGTTCATATGATATATGTTACAGAAGAAAATACAGGAAAATGCCCTTAAGGTCCACCGAAAGGGAGGGAGGATAATGGATCAAACAGAAACTATCGGAAAACGACTCAGATAGACCAACAGACAACGAATAAAGAACAATACATGGACTTCTCAGAAATTTAACTCCCAAAAAGGAATGAAGATTCATCGAAGCAAGATGGGATGTGCTTCTAACCCAATGACTCATAAGCAGCGCTCTGTTATCACAGATAAGATGTCGGAAAACCAAGGCCAGGATGCCGAGGATATCCATGTAGTTGCACCAATGAGTGAGATGAAACTTCCCAGAATAAAATTCCCACCGGCAAGCAGTTCAGAAGAAGTGTGCATGCTTGATTATACAATGAGCAATGCACTACATAAAGAATTAGAAAGAAAGAAATATGATCAACGGTTGGAAAAATGTGGTCATGTTATATACCGGATTTCTATGGCATTGTATGGTGAAAAAGGGAAATCTACTAAACCATCAGTCAAGAAAAACAGATGACAGAAAGAGATGGAAAACTTAAGAAATAAGAAGAAACATTGGAAAAGACAACTTTGCATCTCAAGTCTTGATCAGAAGAAGCGTTTACTAAAGATCTGGAAAGATCTCAAAGACAAGAACAGCGCTCTCAACAGGGCAGAATGCGTCAGCAAAAAACGACTGAGACGGAGAAGAGAGCGTGTTCGTTCAAGAATCATATAAATATGCAAGAGGTCTTTTCGACCAGCCCAAATCAGGAGTGTTAAAAACGGAACAAGACGTTTTAGAAACGTACTTAAGACATATATACTCTGACCACAAACGGCACATCCCACTGAAGCAAAATAGCAAGCTGATATGGCCTAATACGAAGTTCAACATGAACATAAAAACGCACAAAGAAGTAAAATGTGTTGTCAACAAAGCCAAGAAATAAATCTGCACCGAGCCCGAACGGAATACCTTTCTTACTCTACAAAAGATGCCATAAAGTGCTTAAATGGCTACATACGAATTTGAGGTTGGCATGAAAACACCTTCATGTCAGTAACCAGTGGATGAAAGCAGAAGGTGTGTACATACCCATGGAACAGAAGTCAGAAGCCATAAATCAATTTTGTGTCTCTGGAATAACAGGTTGCCTGGAAGTCATGATATATCCAAAGAGTGAGAGTTAACAAAACTCATATGGCTCGCTTTAGCATATGCATATGGGTCTGTGCCTAATCAAATAATTCAACTATCCATTCAGATGTGCCACATCCCAGAGGAAATACGAACGATCCTTGCAACATATTTCGATGGGTTTCATATGCGGTTTACCACAAACGACTATACCAAAAACTGGATTAGACTCGAGATGGGAATAGCAATGGGATGTACAGTGTCACCTATACTTTTCGTTTTAGCGATGCTGATAATTCTCAAAGCAGCAGAAAGCAATGCAACCCCTACTACCTTAGGGGAAGGATGCCAGATGTCACCACTGAATGCTTTCATGGACGATACTACGATCCTCACATCAAAAGAATCTGAGACGCACAAGTTACTCAGTACAATGGATGATCTGATGATCTCATCGAGAATGACCTTCAAGCCTAAGAAGTCCAGAAGGGGAAGGTACACCGGGATATCTGCTTAGCAGTAGGTGGTCAGAAAACCACTACCTTCCCAGAAGAACCGATAAAGAGCTTGGGTCAATTATACGATGAGACCTTTAAAGACACCAAACAGGTTAAAGTGACAATAAAAACAGTTGATGAAAGTTTAAAAACGATCGGGTACTGTCCACTGCAAGGTAAATACAAGGTATGGTGTCTTCAACACATGCTCATTCTAATTCTGTTATGACCTCTTTTCGTATATGAAATCACTATGAGCACAGTTGAGGCAATAGAAGCAAAGATCAGTAGATATACGAGAAAATGGTTGGGTTTGCCTCCAGGATTGTCAAATGTAGCATTATATAGCAAACAGGCCAAACTAAAATTACTGCTCTAGTCGATTGCAGAGGAATTTAAAGCTGGGAAAGTCAGGTTCCAGATGATGCTAAACGATTCCAAGGACAGGGTGGTAAAGGCAGTACAACCATCTCTTCAGACAGGAAGGAAGTGGAAAGTCCGAAACGCTATAACTGAGGCTAAAGAGAACATATGTCTCAAAGGAAGTTATCGGACTCACTCAAACAGGAAGATTTGGGCTGGGAATGACCAACATTTAAAGATGGTCCACGGCTTCAGTCAAAGATCGACGCGACCTGGTCACTCAGGGAATAAGGAGGAAGGAAGAAAGCAAAAGGCTCGTAAAAGGTGTCCAACAGTCACAGCAGGGACAATGGACGAGCTGGGAAGAAGCTATCCAAAGATCATTTACATGGAATGACATTTGTCATATGGCGCCGTTTACGTTGAGCTTCATAATACGCTTAACTTACGACGTGCTTTCGTCAATGACCAACCTCGTCAAATGGAAGGAGGACGATTCAACCTGTCCTTTATGTAAGGAAAAGCCCCAAACAATGGAACATGTTCTTTAGTTCATGCAGAGTGGCCCTTGCTAATGGATGATGTATGTGGTGGCACAACGGGATACTAGATGAACTGACGACAACAATTAGCAATCATATTAAGCTCGAAGCAGCTAACATTAGCCCAAAGTTTTTTACAGAGTGAAGGAAGATGTGGATTGGGTCTAAGCGTACAGCAGGCCAATTATTAGTACCAGGCCAAAATATTCTTGGACCAGATAGCGATTAGATGGTAGCCGCAGATCTTTCTGGCTGACGCAATAATTACCCCAAGATTATTAGTGAAAAGGGTCAAGGCCAGACATTGTTCTATCATCAAGAACAAGCAAAATACTCATCTTGATTGAATTGGCGGTACCTTATGAGAGCCGGGTAGAAAAACAACACCAATACAAGATAGAGAAATACGAAGATCTAAAGAGAGAGCTGACCCGTGAAGGTTATAGTTTTATCCTTTGAGGCGTTGAAATTAAAACACGGGGTTTCCTTGCAGGCTCTCTGTATCAGCTCCTAAGTCAGCTTAGAATTAAAGGCCGAAAAAGAGCTGCAGCCAGCAGACGCCTCATAGAGATAACCGAACAATGTGCAATGTGGCTCTGGGCTAAAAAGGAATATCACATGGTGATACAATATTGTCCATTGTATAGTTATCTTTCTGAGAGGAAAATATTTTATTTATTTATTTATTTTTTACAAAATTATTTATAAATTATCTCCCTTGAATCATTTGGATTATAATTTATCTCCCTTGAATCATTTCTCGGTATTTAATGTTAGGAATTTTATTTATTTATTAATTTAGCTATTTATTTTATTTTATTTACTTATTAATTTTTTTGCTCTCTTCGATATACGAGAACGTTTACATGCAACAAAGACCAGAGACGCTTAGCCGTTAAACAACAGATGAGACGCTGAGTCATTAAACGACACGTGAGACACTAAGCCGTTCCACAGTCAGTTGTTTTGATTTCATTGAACAGTTCATTAGATTAAAATGCGATTCAGATAATGGGGCCTCACATCAGTGAGGGGGGCGATACACGAAAAAGCCGTTGAGACAAAAGCCCCGAAACGGTGCATATTCTCTCCTGATGACCCGACATTGTCTGGAGGCCGAAATGGAATATTCCATAAGTAAAACAGCCGAGGAAAATGAATATATATATATAAGCCCACAAGGTAAGCTGTTTCTTCCAAACAACAATATCTTCTGTTGTCCGCTCGCTTCATAGCGAGTTTCTGCTACTGTTCCCGTAGCTAGTTTTATTCTTGTCGTCTTTTCTTGGTTTAGTTGGATTCCAGGAAGATAATTAATCTGGTCTGGTGGAGTATCTAGTTTAGTGTTGTAATGTTTACTTGTAGGGCGAAGTATACTCATGTCAGGATATCCTGACAAATCCCTGTGTAGAGAGACTAAATACACTTGAAGATGATGTCTAGTAGGCATTCAAACCGTCTTCACCTGCCAGTATGTGTGTATGATGTTGTGACGTCAAGCAAAATTAATAACTTAAATTAGCAATGTATAATTACACAAAATAAATAATAAGGTTCTCCTATAGTTTAACAATGACATTGAAATATTTAAAGAAATGTATAAACTTTGGGTGCTTCTGCTGTTTCACCATGACATGTATGAAACAAAATAGCTAAAGAAATGTAAAAACTTAGTTATGTAGTTACGTGGTAGCTTAATAGAAGACTACACCAAAAATTACACAAATTCATCCAGTATTTATTAAATAAAAAATAAAAAAACGATTTTTATCGGGCTCGCTATCTTGTATCTTTCCATCGACCAATTTTATCCTGGGTCGCCAAGGGATAAGAGAGATAACTCATATTTTTTGGATTTATTTGGTTTTCTGCTTAATTGGTAATTTTTTTTAGTTATCTACCTTGTTACAAAATGTCTAACAATACGTAAAATCGTTTTTTTTCTTTTTCTCATAATTTAATAAATACTGGATGAATTTGCGTACAATCTAAAGAACAGATACTACACTACCTCCACAACTCTAAAAATAAAGGATGAGGTAATGCCTGGCAAGATAGTACCATGACAACAGAACAGATACTACACTACCTCCACACCATCAAAAAAGAAGGAGGTAATGCCTAGGAGGATGGTATCATGACAACAAAACAGATACTACACTACCTCCACACCTCTCAAAAAAAGGAGGGGGTAATGCCTAGGAGGATGGTATCATGACAACAGAACAGATACTATGCCCCCTGAATTGAGCATTGAAAGATAGTACATTAGTCTGAAATAGTATATACTATACTATAATAAGTACAATAGTATTAAATAGTATAGTATCGGCTTCAGACAGACAGACAGACAGATACATAATCGAATCGAAGTTATCGTCTGTCAACATTCGCCTAGGCATCTCTCGGGTGTTTACGTAACATGCCCGAACGCTGCCGACGTGAAATTCCCGGAAACTGGTTCATATTCGATATCAGTACCCAAAGTTTATACATTTCTTTAGCTATTTTTTTCGGTGTTCTTATAGAGAACGCATGCTGACCTTGTTGTTTAATCCGGGGGGGGGGGGGGGGGTAACGTGCTTTAACTAAGAAAATAAGCATAAAATAAAAAGACAATTAGGACGCTGAAATAATCAATCGAACAATGAAATAATGTTATGCAAAAACTGTAACATTATTATTATTTTTTTTAACTCTGAATTATTTTAGGAAAAAGACTTATATCACATATTGATCCCTTTACCCAATAACTAAATGTTAGATTTTACATTCGGCTTTAAGAAATCCTACTAATGAATAATTATGTAGCCGAAAGGGACAAAATATTTAATTCCAATAGCCAATGAAATTTTTTAATATCTTTTGAAGTTCCGATGATGACGAAGTTGTTTTCCGATTAGCCAATGAAAAATGTTTACCTACTTAAAAAAATTTACACTATTTTTTTAATGATAAAGATTTATTTTTTTCCGAATTAATTAAAAAAAATCTATTTAAAACGATAAAATATTAGTGTAATAAATACATAAATAAATAAAAAGACCATTTATAAAAAATAATAATAAAATAAACAAATAAACTTATACGGGTAGCAGAAGAGTAATTTTTCTGGCCTTTGGTACGTGAAACAAATCCTGGCGGATACAAAAAAATGCTGCCATAAAAATGATAAATTCGAAAATTATGTTTTTACTGATTAAAAATAAAGATACGATTAAAAATATGTAGTGGTTCCAGGTTGTAATAGCACACGTAATTGCCTAAAAAAGTAGACTCCCCTCCAATTGATAAACGACCCCAAGTTTGCTTAAAAAAGTAGCCCCCCCCCCCTCCTAATTAGGATAACTGTTGAATATTGGGTACAGGGATCAATATGTAATTTAATTCTTTTTCCTAAAATAATTCACATATTTAATAAAAATAATAATAATGTTACAGTTTTTACATCATATTCTTTCATTGTTCGATTGATTATTTCAGTGTCCTAAATTCTTTTTATTTTATGCTTATTTTCTTAGTCAAACCAAGTTATCCCACCAGATTAACAACAAGGTCTACATCAGCGCCGAAAGACTAACCGTAACCTTAAATTGGTTTAAAAGAAATTGGTTTAAAACAGTGTTTCGGTTTTTTGTTATATATTAAAAAAAAAAAAATCATATTTTGAAACTTTTCTGTGCACAAAAAAACATTTTATTTAAAAACATTTTTATTAACAATGGTTCCTTTGACAAAAAAGTAAATAGGTTCTTTAATTTTTATACATGAATTTTACTTTGATTTTCTTCGTCTGAATTTATCGTCTGCCAGTCTTCAATTTATCGTTTGGCAGTTTTAACCTCGTCAACTCTTGGGCGCTTCCGTGACCTGTCCGAACGTTGACGACGCGAAGTCATTAAACGCGGTGTGTTCTCTATAAGAGTACCTTTTTTTTCTTAAGAGAGGCCTAACATGTCATTGTGAAACTACAGAAGCACCAATAATGATGATGATGATGATGATGATGATGATGATGATAATAATATCGTAACAACTTGATAAATTTCCACTCATGAAGAACATTTTTTATGAAGTTTTAATATTTTGATAACGAAACATTTTTCAAGTATAATTTTTGTTACCAACGTCATGACAATTTTTTTTAACCATTCCATCAGTTTTATAGTTTCTCAAAATTTGGTTTATTTTTTAGCAGAAAACAAGGTGCTTATATTGTCAATGAAATTGATTTCTAGCTAAAATAAAAAAATTTTTTTTATTTATTTATTATCCAATTCAAGGGAGATAACTTCAATGTCAGTAATCTCCCTTGTTTTGTCGAAGTTTTTTTTTGTGACTTGAATAAAGTCACAAAAAAAACTTCGACAAAACAAGGGAGATTACTGACATTGAAGTTATCTCCCTTGTAGTGAATATTCGAACACTAATAAAGTATATTTGGATGGTGAATTTGTCGATAAGTTTTATTATCTTGGTGACATCATTGGAACACAGGGTGCAGCAGATTCTAGTGTGATTGCAAGAGTTAGGAGTGGATGGAGTAAGTTCAGATCACTTCTGCCTTTAGTAACCAGTAGAGCTCCCGATCAAGAGAAGAGTTTATCAGGCATGTTCATTTTTAACTCATGAGTCACCACTTACCAAGGGGAACAACTCATATTTATAATTGAAAAATATAGTGTTGAGACAAATTTGATAATTTTTTATATTCTCCCATTTGAGAACAATTTGAAGTATTTAATAGCAATAAAGTGCAATGGATAGTTATTTTTTTATTTTTAAAAAACTTTCTTCACCCCAAACAAGGCAAGTTGCCACTGTAGACGAAAGGGACTACTGAGAATTAGGGTGAAAGTTTAGGGGGTCATCCTAAATTGGGAGATGTGCAGCGAGATGCTTGTTCACATTTAGTTTTAAATTTCTGCATGTCGGTACAGTCGGGGAAACAAGGACCAGGGAAGGAGTTCCAAAGGCCGGCAGCTCGAGGAAAGAAGCTATTGGAGTAGAAGGCTCTCCAGCATCTAGGGGCCTCAACAGTGAATGTATGAGATTTAGCTGATTGTCGGGTTGGTCGAGTGTATTTATGTCGAGGGTGCAGCAGAGCAGCAAGTTCATCGGAGCACATTCCATTGAAGTACTTGTAAAACAAAGCACAAAGTTGCAGCAGGGGCTGGAGCCTGGTGGATAGTGAGGAACCTATTAGATTAGAGAATCATTTTTGGACCTTGTCTAAGAGGGAGAGACTAGTGGATGGTGCACCAGTCCAGATGTGACAACAATACTCCATGCATGGGTAGATGGTGGCTTTGTAGAGATATAGGATACTGTCTGGTGTGAGAAGTTTTCTAGCAAGGTAGAGGAAACCGACTTTCTTTGCAGCAGCCTTGGCAATGTCTTCTATGCATTTCTTCCAATTCATGTTACCTGTAAATGTTAGGCCGAGGAGTTTGAACGTTGGACTCTCAGGTAGGGTGTTATTTGCCATATTTCTGTTTATTATTGGTGGGTTTGAGAGCTGGAGACCATAGTCGATTGGAAAGCACCGGAATATTGGAAGAGAGTGATCTGCATCATGATAATTTGTGCTGGATTAAAAAATTCGGAAATCTTCGATGCAGCTCAGTGATCCTTGAATATCTTGAGATGTGAGCTGGAGGATTGCGAGGGAGATGTGGAAGCAGTGGCTAGCAGGAAGGATCGTAGCTAGTGGTCTGATTGTGTCCACGCAACAAAATTTGTTGAAGCTGCAAAAGAGAAAAAAAAAAAAGAAAAGAGAGATCACTGTTTGAGCGGCGACTATGCAGAAAGCGCTGAACGAGGATTTCCGCTACACCTCATACACCACCAAGGAATTCTTCAACAGTCGAGTCGTCTAAGCAATCCTTCTTTTTCCATTCAACATGAAACATATCCATTTATTTTCGTTATCCATTTTTGATTTGTACTATGTGATTATGTTTACAGATCCTGCCAAATACAACAACACTCTATATGGGAAGGATAATGAAGGTTCATGACGTAAGTACGAGCTGAAAATAATCATCGAAATGAATAAATGTGAAAGCTTTTTTTCACTTATCACACCTATATTACGATCAAAAGGGCTTACTGTTATTTAAATCAATAATACAACAGAATATTTTGAAATACTGTGTATATAGTACAGACAAAAGACCTAAAGACAGCTGTTTGAAAGTCTAATTATTTTTTAAAGGGTTCATAATAAATTAATGTTCAGTGTTATTCATTTGTAATATTATTGTCCTATTTTTGTTATATACAGGGTGGGCCAAAATAAGGGTCCTATCTTTAAATTTGAATAACTTGAATTTGAATAACTTCCACAAAATAAAAGTTAAACTCACCAAACTTTATGTGTGTGTAGACTGACCCTTCCGAGATTTTTTGAAATAAACAAAACAAATTTTAGCCGAAAAACACTTCTTAAAACTTACAAAAACTAAAGTATTGTTTTTTACACTGTTTTGAGTTTTTTAAGCAAAAATAATGTTTTCTAAATGAGGGTACGTTCCTTAGGGCTAATACGGCTCATGCTTGCTTCGGAAGGGGTCCTTTACTTATTTAAAAAAAAAATTTAAAAAAATCAATAAATAAAAAAGTTATGAATTTTTAAAAATAGGACCCTTATTTTTGCCCACCCTGTATATGCAATAGTTTTGTTGATATTAACAGTAATTAAAGTGATTTAATTAAAAAGGATAAATTACTAAAGCTTTTCTTGAAATATTTGTTTATTAATTTTCAATGGAGATAACTTTAATTAAACTAACATCGTTGGCTAGAAAGATGAGACATAAGCAAGAAGAGTTCATATAAAGGAGAGAAGATGGCTGCTTGCTTGCTTCCTCTCTCTCGCGCTAGCGATGCTACATTTTTTGTCATTGCTTTTAAATTCAATGATTGTTTTGCTCCTACGGACAAACGTTTCACATTTGTCTTTAAATGTTTCTTTGCCAGCTTTTCGATTGTTCAACAAGCTGCTATTAGTTTCTAAATTGTAAGTTAACCTTCCCATCACCATCGCTCAGGCAAATTGATTCCTTCTTTTCATTTCTTTACGGTCTTATTTGAAAAGATAAATAAATTTGTATCGAACACTAACAGTTTGGTAATTTTATTTATTTATATGTAGAAATGCGAAAGTTTTTGTCTCGTGTTTACAAGAAACTTATGAAATGTTTCTCATTTAAGATTTTGTTTCAAGTCGCAAACTTTGCAAAGGGACAGCAAGCCGGCAAAATAAAGAGAAATCAAACACAAAAAATATCATTTCAAGTCTGGTTTATTTCACTTATTAAAAAGAAAAAAAAGAATCAGAATAGTAAAGAAAAAAACTGAAGATACAGACCGGCCAGATTCTGGCCACAGCAATATAATAATAATAATGGTTATAATATGAAATACACCGACCCTCCTTTTGGCCACAAGTTGAAGATGAAGAGGATCATTGTTGAACTTGTTTTCCCAGAGAGAGAGAGAGAGAGAGAGAGAGAGAGAGAGAGAGAGAGAGAGAGAGAGAGAGAGAGAGAGGAATTTTATTTATATTGGTTTATGAGCCCATATTAATTTGTGTATTCAACAACCGGGCTTCGAAATAAATAAAAGCAACTCCAATATTATCATTGCTGGACAGTTGATAATTTATTTGGAGTTTAAGCACCGCAGGCAGAGAGAGAGAGAGAGAGAGAGAGAGAGAGAGAGAGAGAGAGAGAGAGCAAGGGCCACGGTAAATACACACTTCAACATGAAGTAATCTATGCCGAAACTGGAACAAACAAAATGACAAACACGACAAACGATTCAGCTCAAAGACGAGGAGATCGATCTGAAGATTGACCTTCGATTCACTTTAATTGAATGTGGTTAATGAAAAGCGATTGTTAGACAAACTCTATTTTTCACAAAAGGTCATTGCTTTGCTTCGGGGGGGGGGGGAAGGAGGGGCCATGTCTGTTGAAGAATGTTATTATTCCTGTCTGCTATATAAGAAAATATAAATAAAATATAATAACGAATATTTAACAGTTTTTTTTTCTGAAGGGGGGGGGGTGATGATCCTTCAAGAGTTGAAAAGTAAAATAATCAAGATAAAGTTTATGCAAGTCATCAGATGATACCCCTCCCCCATCAATAAACAAAAAAAAACTAACAAAACAAACATGATTAATGTGGGAAGAGCAATAGTCAGATGTTGGCAGTTTTCATACACGTTAATAAACTATTTAAATTAAATTGAATACTAAAAAAAATTATGGAAATTTAATATATTTAATTTTTTTCAATACAGATGCTAAAAAAAGAAAAAGGAAACTGATAATAATCAGTCGATATGTTACGTATAACATTGCTATTTGGTGCATCCTCATGTGGTCAAGGTGTTAGTCAATGAAACGATTCATTTTTTTTATGGAACTGGGAGCGTAAACATTTCACTAAGAGCAAAAATGAGATCCATACAGGATTGGAATCTGTACCCATAAAGAGGGGCTGCCTTTAACTGGTACCAGTTTCAGCTCTGCAGATAAATTTTAGGTTCATTTAATAACCGTGCTACCTACACAAACCAGTTTTGTGGAGTTGGAGTTTTTTTTTTATATGCTTAAAAAAATGTACAAACAAATAAAAGTTAAATGACTTCACTGCATCCCGGGCAACACTGGGTAGGTACAGCTAATTATATATATATATATAGTCTAAAGAAGCTTTGAGTCATTAAAAAAAAAAAAAAAATATATATATATATATATATATATATAAAATGCAGTTTAAATTCCCAGACAAACTAACTAAATCCAAGATATTGCAGACTTAACATTCGTTGGAAAATTAATAAATGAAAAAATATAAGTAAAAAAAAAAAGAAAAAAAAAGGGGGGGGGGTTAATTATCTAAGAGTGAAACAAAAACATATATATATGTAGAATCAAATATAAACTAAAAGTGAACTTTTAGTAGATAGAACCTATAGTGAAATGGTTAAAGCTCAATATACGAGATAGAGCAATTATAAAGATAGGAGAAATAAGAGTGATAAACATGTACAAATGGACTAACCATATACTTCTTTACAAAAACTCTTTTCACTCCATTTTTAATTGTATTTTTTCAAATGTTTGAACTTTGGCTTTTCCACAGCCAACTTATCTATCTGCATATCTCCTCTGATGATAAGATTTCGATTTTTGAAAAGCCTTGGCTTAAGGAAAGAATAATAAACATTAGTTTATTACAGAATGTACATTGTATTGAACAATCGAAGTTTGAAATAAATCTGGACATTCGTACATGTTTATTACTCTTATTTCTCCTATCTTTATATATATATATATATATATATATATATATATATATATATAATACAGTGCTAAATGACTTTACAGATAAAGTATTTTATTCAATTATTATAATGTTCTATTTCATTTTTATTTTTAAAAATCAGTCATGACCATAGGTTTCATGCTGTGAGCAATTCATCAGATGACTAACGTTTTGGGATGTCCTCAAATTCAGTAGAGTCATCAAATAACTGAGAAGATGTATTAAAGGCGTCATTCATTTGAAATGATATTGGCTAAAGATCGCTTCCATTAAAGAGCTGTTATGATTTCATAATGTTTAAAAAAATAATTACATCATTAATGCGAATTTCGAATCATTTTAAAAGGGTGCATTTCAAGTTTTGTCAGTCTGAAAAAGTCAACGTACAGCGAAATGGCTTGCAACAGCGTTATGGACCAATATTCAATTTATCTGTAATACATGAAGTTTTCACAAAATCATTATTTCTGTTTCCTACCACTATATTATATATATATATATATATTATATAGGGCCTGCCATAAGTAACTATATATCTTATGCTACAACCCCCCCCCCCCCCCTCCTCATCATGGTAGGGGCAGTTGTAGTGTGAAGCTCTGATGAAAATCCAGGAAGAGTCGGCATCAGGATCCATGGTCGACTGCCTCTGCATGTGGCAAGCAAAGACATATCAGGCGTGGATCCCCAAATCAGTGGAGTGAAAGCGACAAGGTTGCGTCTGCGGCATTCCTTTGTGTTCTGGGCCAAACCATTCTCGACTTAGTATACAACCACTGAGCATTGTTATTCTAGGTGTCAGGATAAACACCTGCAATTTTGCAGATTAATGAATAACTGCGACCATCAAGGAGGACTTTATGCAGACTAGAGAATCCTGAGGCACGATCTTTGTGAGTTCTATGCAGAAATCCGACTCGCCAAATCAGCAAACAGCTGCAACAGCAGCTGTTACCGTTATTACAACAGCAGGATAAGTGCACTTAAACAGGATGAGGCACCAGCCCATTATGCTGCGCTTGTGAGGGACTGGCTGGACGACAACCTGCCTGGTCGATGGATTGGCAGGCATAGACCGATTGAGTGGCCGTCCTGTTTGCCAGATTTGACTTTTCCTTACTTTTTCCTGTGGGACGTTCTCAAAGACAAAGTCTACTCAACAAAGCCACATAGCATCATTGAACTTAAGGAACAAATCTGAGCTGCCATTGAAGCTGTACGCCAAATATGCCGCTTAGTTTCTGAAAGATTACCAAAGTTTATTGATCTCCATGGAGAGCACACACGGCTTTAATAAACATAATGTTTTTATGTTACAAAAGTCTTAAGTGTTCTACCCTTTATTAGTTTCTATATTACAGTTGAATATTTCTTCCACATTACATTTATTATATTGAAATAAAATGATATAGTTTTTTTATAGCGGACCCTAATATATATATATATATATATATATATATATGGATGAATAAATCCAACATTT
>OY744524.1:100139261-100170640 GCA_963556195.1 Sepiola atlantica | reverse complement strand
GGGTGGGCCAAAATAAGGGTCCTATCTTTAAATTTGAATAACTTGAATTTGAATAACTTCCACAAAATAAAAGTTAAACTCACCAAACTTTATGTGTGTGTAGACTGACCCTTCCGAGATTTTTTGAAATAAACAAAACAAATTTTAGCCGAAAAACACTTCTTAAAACTTACAAAAACTAAAGTATTGTTTTTTACACTGTTTTGAGTTTTTTAAGCAAAAATAATGTTTTCTAAATGAGGGTACGTTCCTTAGGGCTAATACGGCTCATGCTTGCTTCGGAAGGGGTCCTTTACTTATTTAAAAAAAAAAAAAAAAAATCAATAAATAAAAAAGTTATGAATTTTTAAAAATAGGACCCTTATTTTGCCCACCCTATATATATATATATATATATATATATATATATAGATGAATAAATCCAACATTTTATTTAATGAAACTTTCTGAAAAGAGATACATTTTATTTAACAGAAAAACCAATATTTTTACACATTCATATTTTTACTGTGTAAACCACTCTCACAACAATGACATCAATTGCCCCCCCCCCCCCGGATATGTATGGCTTGATTTTCCAGGCTGTACGGATCCCTATTTTACTTGCCTCCTCACGAGGGCAGTTAGACACAAGGTCGGTTTTTGATGTGGGGGAAAATTCAGCCCACCCCCATCAAAAAGAGGTATTCTGAATTGGAATAAAAATAAAAATTGTCTCAGTCTAGAAGGATTTCTCTTTCACTGACCGAGGACAGAAGAGATAAAGTGTAGTATCAGAGTTGATACTACACTTTGCTCCTAGCCAAAAGGTCAAGGAGTTTTGTTTAAACATTACAAATATAAATACGTAAAACCATTGTTTTTTCTGTTAAGTACAAAGTATGACTTTTCAGAACGTTTCATTAACATTTATATATATATATATATATATATATATATATATATATATATATATATATATGTGTGTGTGTGTGAAAAATTTGTTTAAACGATAAATATCTCGACAAAATGTATCGGGGCTAAACAAAAATATGGTAATAAGCAAAGAATAAAATAAAATATTGAAATTAAATAAACATGATTATTTGTTCATTTTATAGTTTGTAATCTTTAAAATTATTACATTTATTCCCTTTTGTAGCTATGCACACACATACATATATATGGAACAGTTAAAACTATATTGTAAGCAGATTAAAAAAAACAAAAACATACAATATGCAAAACAACCTACCCTAAAAAAAAAATTCAATTCCTCAAACAAGATGAACAAGTCAAAGTTTTTTTATATAAAAACAAAAGAAAACAGTTAAAAAAGGAAAAAAAAAAAAACAGAAATTCAAAAAGTTTATTAGCAACAATGTTGCACAGAACCTTGATGATACAAATATTTTAGTGACAACATTTAATCAAGGCAATATGTTGAAATCATTCGGGGGGGGGGGCGTTAGACAATAAAATCTTGTTTCATACAAAGCGTCATGTTATTAAGAAAAGAAAAGTGCGGCTCACAGACAAAATTCAAGAGCAGAAAACGATTCAAACAAACATCTTGGAGAGAGCGGCGGGAGGGAGAAGGGGTGAATTTAAATTATCAAAAAACAAAAACTAAACATTTTATAAAATTTTTATAAGCAAAAAAAAAAAGAAGTATGAATGGAATTGGATTTTTTAACGCCACCTTGTCTTCAAGTTTTAGTTTTCGACAGAAATGTTTGCCAACAAAAATAAACATTTCCTTATTTGATTTTTTGTGTTTTCTTTTAAAGTGGAAGTCTACAGATTTGGAAACTGAATCTGATGAGGTCGGCCAAATTCTACGGTTGGGTGAATATTTTTTTTGTTGTCTTTTGCAAGAGAAACAATTTCTGTGATGTGAGAATACTTTATTCGTGATCAATTTGATCTGTGCAGGTAACAAATTAGGAGAGAGAAGAGGTAGAGGATAGATAGATAGAGAGAGAGAAAAAGGGGACAGAGAGAGGGAAGGATGGAGAATAAAGAGAGAGAGAGATGAAAAAGAGAGAGAGATTGAGAAAAAGACAGATGGAGAAGAGAGATGAGGAAAAGACAGAGAGAGATGGGGAAAGAGAGAGAGAGAGGGAGATGGAGATTGAGAAAAAAAGAGAGATGGAGAAAAGAGAGAAAGATGGAGATTGAGAAAAAAGAAGAAAGATGAGGAAAAGAGAGAGAGAGAGAGATGAGGAAAAGAGAGAGATGAGAAAGAGATGGAGAAAAAAGACAAAGGGAAAAGAGAGAGATGGAGGAGAGAGAGAGAGAGAGAGAGAGAGAGAGAGAGAGAGAGAGCAGTTGGGTTACAAGAATGAGAAAGAGAAAGAGAAAGAGAAAGGAATGCCAATAAAATATCTTAAAATTTCAGTCTTTCTCTTCACAATGACTGAGTCGTTGAAAGAGTCCATTATGCAAGAGATGAAACGCAGAGAAAGATTTGGGATGGGGAAAGTATGTGTCCCTGACATATAGAATTTTCTCACTTTGCAAACTCATAAAATAAATAATTAAATAAATTAAAAACAGTATAGAAACCATGGACTTCTTGTGGATGATAAATGCTCCCCAAGCGGGCGTAGCTCAGTACCCGAGCAGCCGTGGATAGGAATAGTTTACAGATGCCGACGCCGCTTGGGAAACTAGTGGTGCTAATAAAACTGCCACTTTGTGGTAAGTAATAACAAAAGTGGTAAGTAATAACAAAAAGAAGTAAATAACAAAAAGTGGATAACGAAACAAAGAAAAGGAAAAAACACATTAAAGTCCAGGAAATGAGAGACATATGTAAGAAAACACTTTTCTTTTAAAAAAATGAACAAAACTTTTTTTCAGAAAAGTTGAGTGAAGAAAAGTGGACAATGAAATTGTATGTGAAGTGCAATGAAACAGGAGAAAACAACAAGGAAAAAACAAACATTGTAGTCAGGGTATTTACTCACGACCCTGCAAAAGATGTGATAGGCCGGTATTTAGTGTGTTGGGTGTCGTTTGGACAATACACGAAATGATGAAATTCACTTTGAAATCATTTTCAAGGTTTCAAGTTAAAAGAACGGATCTTTTGTAGTCATTGTATATATTTCATGTACTGGTCAAAAAGTTCCGACATAAAAAAAAAAAATAGCTGACCAAAACGTCCCAGATTCGAAAAAAAAAAAAAAAAAATGACTGCATCTCTACAAGTAGAAGCATCGGGGGGGGGGGGAGAAGAAAGAAAACTCACTTGACCTTTTTCTTTGCACAATGAGAGAGTTACAGCTTGGTCAGGGACATAATTTTGACAGCAGAGCAAATGCTCATGCCCCACTCCTCGAATCTCCATGAGGTGATTACTCTTTGTTAACAAACCAATGCGTTAATTTTATTTTTTTTATCACCAAAAATTAGAGGTATCAAATTTTAATGAAGCTTTCATCATTTATTCAAGAAACTATTTCATACAAGTTTTAGATTCAACATTGACTTTCAAAATAGTTTGATGGAATTTATGTTTAGACCAGATGAACGCACACGCGTAATAACTTTTAGTTGTGTTTCTGTATCATAGGTCCGAAAAAATTTTTTTTTTTATCTTCAATTTTGAAGAGTCAAATGACAAAGGATATAATTCAAAGTGTTCCCCCAGGATTTATCTAAAAATGGATTTTAACGCTCTGTACTTCGAAGATATTTTATATTTAACCAGAGATAATACCAAAATAATAAACTTCTTGCAAGGGCACAGATTAATTTCAGGTGCAGAGACTTGCATCTGTGGCCATGACATGCGACTTATGTCAACATTAAAAACTGTTATTTCCCAGGTTTCTATTTTTTATTTGATGCTTAGTTTCTTTCAATAAATTAAAAAAATTTTTTATTGGTGCTGAATACCATAAAGTGTTGTGATTGTTCCATTCCTAAATAATCCTTTTATGTATTATTATTATTTTTTTTACTTTAAGTTAAAAAGCGTTTCTTTCTTTTGCTTTAATTAAAATGCATAACAGTAAAATCCCTTTAAAGATAAATCCTGGGAGAACACTTTGAATTATCTCCCGTCATTTGACTCTTCAACATTAAAGATAGAATTTTTTTTTTGTTCGGCCCTATAATACAGAAACACCCTTTCATTTTAATGTGCTGTTGCCATTGAAAGCGACTGTATATAATTTTCCAACATTTTAAGAGGGTCAATAGTAGGCCTTCAAAGCACTGAACAAGCCATTCATGGCAATTTTTGATTATATTACATTCATTTTTACAACATTCTAAAAAAAAAAAAATTAATTAACAAATGCGATCTTACTTGAAAGGAGCTTTCTCGAACAAAGGAAAGAGAAAATATAAATGTAATAAATGTCGATTTATAATTCCATGATTAAGATTAATTTTTTTAAATTTAAATACTATATATCTAGGCATTTATTAAAGGTACCCAGGTTTTAAAAAAACTATGGGACTCATCAACCTTTTCTAAATGCTGAACTTGGAAAAATGGGTATTTTTAAACCAGAATTTTATACAAATTTAAGCTGATTCAGGTGAGCGAAACCTAAGTATCTTTACTGAACACATAAATCTATAGTATTTAAATAAAAACATACATTATATACATATAGATAAAGTTATAATTCCTGCCTTTTTGTTTCACAAGCTCCTAGGTTTTCAGAGATTGACCGCAATAACATACATTAGCCAGAGTACTTGTTGTATGAGTATATTTCATTTGGATCAAATGAGCATTATCGTAGGGTTTACGTTTATGCTTGATATCCATAAGAAAAGGAAATATCACGTTTTTATTTTATTTATAACCTGAAAATTATAGAAATTACTAAGAACAGAACAGAAATGGTAATAAGGTGCAGGAATACATTGAGATTCTCATTCATCCCTGCGAAATGCTGGGTGAACCTCAAGGGGGTTGACGACTATGAATTTATTAAATATTATTTCAATAAATTTCACTTTACTTACACCCTCCCACCTAATCAATGCTGAATAAATTGCTGGGCCCCATCCCAAAAATTGAAAATTATGAAACGTAAAAAATAATAATCAAGAAGGTAATACAGTGTTATTGGTTCAGTGCAAAAGGAAGTAAGGTTCCTCATTCGATCATGGATAACGCCGGGTCTTCCTACGAGTAAACTATAAAGTAAATAATTTTCGGGGGGGGCTAAAAGCATCAAGTTACATGTTTCAGCTGATGTGACCTCTGACCTTCTTCAGCCGATGCCCCCCCCCCCCCCCCCGTATTTCAACACAAAGTATGTTGTTTTGTGTTAATGATGAACTAATGATTGATTTGGACATTTACTTTTAGTCTGTAAAAAAACTTTTACTAAAAGGATTCGCCACTTATCAAGGCTAGATTCCACTCGAGGATAAGAGTAAATGAGATGGAATGATTGTCAGAATAAAGTCCGAATCTTCGTGGAGATGGGAAGCATTTCTCCTGCAAGCAACCAGTGTACAATTTTGTCAGAATAGAAGTTCAGCTAGCAGTTTCTTCTTCTTCTTATGCACAATGACTGGAATGTTGTTCGGACCAGTTGCCTTTCTGGCATCAAGGTTCCAGATAAGTTTGGAAACGTATTGGACCGATATATATGTACATCACTAATAGTATTCACAGCCATAGCGGGAAATTCTGGAAGTTGATGGCCCTGATTGCAGAGGGTGGAATTTGTAGTAAAGCTTTTTTTGCAAAAAAGTTTGGCTTTATCAGATTGAACACAAAACAAAAATCCTGTACATCAACGAACCGTACACCTGAGGAAGGCCAGAGAACATATGGGCCGAAACGTAGTATAACTATAACATGGTGATGAGGAGTCATCAAAATTACACTTAAACAATGCATCAGTCAGAAACGTCGACCTGGGATTGTAAGAAGTTTGGGGTGTTTTAAACATTCGACTTCTCCGTTCAAGGGGCCCAAACAGAGTACAAATTTGATACTGCCTGGCATTCAGGCTAAGATCAAAGTGTAGTATCTGTTGTCCTCGATCAAAGGAGAAATCCTTATAGCCTGATGAAATTTTAATTTTTGTTCCAATTCAGTGCCCCTTCTTAAGGAGCTGGATTTTTCTAACTTAAAGCAGACCTTGTGTCACATTCAGTCCTTGTAGGGAGGCGGTAGAATCTAGTTCCATTAAGACCATAGTCCGAAGACCCCCCCCCCCTGCAATAAAAGCATGTAAATAATGACAACGCCTCACTCTAATTGTGTCAGCATGAGTGGCTACTCATCTGGCATGAGTTTTTTATGCAACTTTTGCGGGGCAGTCAAACAAACTGGTGCTTTCCTCTTGATAAACCATAAGTAGTCATCCTGTTATATACGCAGGATGATTGGAAAGAGAACTCCCTTTTATTAAATGCTCGTAATTTATTGCTGAAATATCATATTCATTTCTTGTAAGAATTATAAGAAAGTGTATACCATTTATTTAGAATTCAATATGGGCGCTAGCATTCATCACCAGCTTCAAGATTCCTGGAAACCGCATAAACTGATCACGTATCAAGGCAAAAAAACTACTTGATAAGGGTTAATGAGATGGATAGATTGACAGTTGAATGAGGATGACTACTATGAAAGGATTGAAAATTTCCACATACCATCTACTCAAAACACAAATTCTCATCTCGCATTAACAATGTTTCTGACAAAGGTCAAAGGGGAGGGGGGGGGGCTGCTGTTTTTTAACAGGCAATCTATCCATCCCATTCAGCCTCAATGGTGACTCATTAGTAAAACAAACAAAAAAGAGAAAGAATTATTTGTGAAATGAGTTGATGGAGTTCCCAAGCGGCTTGAGAAGCTGGTGGCGAATGCTGGTGCCCATGTTGAATCCTAAATAAAATCCTATGCTATATGCTTTCTTATGTTCATTTCTGGTAAGAATTATAAATATTTCAGTAATAAATTACGAGCACTTAATAATAGGGAGGTACTTTCCACACCCTGTCGTATTATGTTTTTTTATTTTGTAAATCAAATTATTAAAAAGTGAATCACTAAGAAATCGTTATAAGATAATAAAAATAAGATGCTTATATTGTAAAGAGAGAAAGAGAGAGGGAGGGGAAAGAGAGAGAGAAAGAAGGAAAAAGAGAGAGGGAGAGAAGGAAAGAGAGAGAGGGAGAGAAGGAAAGAGAGAGAGGGAGAGAAGGAAAAAGAGAGAGGGAGAGGGAAAGAGAGAGAGAGGGAGAGAAGGAAAGAGAAAGAGAAGGAAAGAGAGAGAGGGAAAGAGAGAGAGAGAGAGAGTGGGAGAGAGGGGAAAAGAGATAGTGGGAGAATGGTTAGAAATGGTGGGTGAGAGTGAAATTCAGATACGAAACCGACTTCCAAATAGTCACGTCATAACGAAGAATTTGTTGATATGAAAGTTCTGTTTTCTTCCTTACGTCGCATTGAACGAGAACACGAGATAACTTACCGATGAGTCAAGCTGGTAAAAGAAGTAGAACATCGATTAAAAGAGGGACTGGGGAGGAGGAAGGGGGGGAAAAAAAGGTTACAGATTCTGCATCTGATTGATAAATTCCGGAGAAATTTCCAAGGGAGATAATTGAGTAAAACGAAATCTCACAAATAATGTCGAGACCAACAAGATGACTGCATCTGAGAGATTGGCTAGAAAGGATTATACATACATATTACGAAAAAATAAAATAAAATAAAACTAATACATTTCTCGAATGTAAACAAAAGCCCAACATTGCCACTAAAATGACCCCTAAAAGATCAGCAGATATTTGCAGATCAAGCAGTTTTGAACATTATAACTGGTTGATAAGTATTATTTTATACTATCATCATCATCAGTCGGAAAAGGAAACAGAGTACATAGAAAAAAAAACCAAAAAAACTTTACATGGAACATTATGATTATCAGTTAATATCGTAATAAATGTTTGGGAACAAATTTCCAGACCAGCAATAGCATAAATAATTTTAGATGGAATTGGATGAATTCAGAAATGATGTCACAAAAAAATAAAATAAGATGGCATTTTTGGGAACTATCAAATGAACAATATTTTTTATTTTTTATTTTAATTATTTTTTATTCATTTTTTTTTTTTAAAGGAAAATTTTTTTATGGATCAAGTCCAGGAAGCATAGCAAATAAAATACCTGCAAACGGTTTGCTGCACATGATTTATTATACCACAGTCAGGTGTATAAACGGGCATCAGTCTCACTGAAAAGCGTAACTGATGACAGACTAGCATCCTGTCAAGAAGATGGTTTGGGTCATCTGTTTCGCTTCACACTATAAGATCGAAGATAAGCACCGAAGCGAAGAGTCTTTCCGACTAGGACATTGACTACTAACGATCACATAATTATTTGTATTAAAAGGTTAAAGTTTTGTTTTTCAGTTTTTATTTTTTTTGAATAGATGGGGATGAGGAGCTACTGCCATCATAAGATTTATAAAGAAAGATGCGGTTACATCTATTAATCTAGCAGTCCCATTTGCTTTTGTGTATGAAATACTTTCTGTGCTTACCTGGTGTTGCCTGAGATGCAGTTAAGTTATTTTATTTTTTAATTTAAGGTAGACAACTCCTATTATATTCTTCAATTTGAAAGTACATTATTATATTGCCAATAACATGCTACAACAATAAAACAATAACAAATGACAATTGGCTAGTCAGAACAAAGTTTGATTTGTCAGCTTAAATGCTATTTGGGTCTGACTTTAAAAATCCGACTAGATAACTTTATATGTTAGATGACTGAAGTAGGTATGGAGTGATCCCACCATAAACCTGAGAAAATCTTGGATAACGAAAAGGCTAATATATTGTGGAATTTTAATATGAAGACTGGTGGGATCATTGAATGCAGACATCTTGATAAAATGGTTGTCGTCAATAAAGATAGATGTGAAATTATTGATATCGTGATTTGTGGGGTGATTATAATTGACAGAATAAAGGAGTATGCAAGAAAAAAAAAACGATTATTCTGAAATGAGAATGGAATTAGACAGATTGTTGGACAAGACTAAAAAAGGTAATGCCAGTTGTGATCAGAGTACTTGGATCAATCATCAAGAAGCTCGAAGGTTACTTTGGAAGAAATTAGAATACCAGTTCTAAAAATTGGCATTTCTTGAAAAATGCCAGCTGTTGAGTACAAAAACTATAATTAACCAATTTATGAAAAGTCGTGTCTGATGATGATGATGATGATGAAGTTTAATAACAGAGCATTGCACTAGCAAACACACACACCTTTGGCCGGGACAACGATGCTTAGCAACAGACGTTTTGCGAGAAAAATAGTTAGAATTTTAAGGTTTTCACTATTTTCAAAGAGAAAACATACATTCATACAAACTTTAATCACCAACACTTACCAATTGGTTCATCAATGCAAACTAAAGACGACAACAACGACGACAAGTACAAATCTTTGGAGGGGTAATTCAATTATTTTTGAAAAAAATCGTATAAATTTTTCATCAGTTTTTAATTTAATTTTTCAAACAATTCGTGACTTTTTAAGACTTATAACATCGTAAAGTCACATTTTTTATAGGCAAAAATTCTATTTCATTCACACAGCAAATATGACCTGCATCAAATTGTCTAATATATATATATAAATGAAGGAAGAGAGATAAAGATTTGCGAATGACAAATCTATTTCATCTTCAGTTGTTCAATGCAAGGTGTTTTTTAACATGTTTATTTTTGCTTTCTTTAAGCCAGGCTTTTCAAAGATTAAAATCTTATCATCAGAAGAATTACATAGATGGATAAGTTGGCAGGGGAATAGCCAAAATTCAAAATTTAAATACTTTAAAGAAACGTTATAAAGTAATGGAAAGTAAATGTGCATGCTTAAAAAGGTTTCCATCTATGTAATTCCTCTGATGATAAGATTTTAATCTTTGAAAAGCCTGGCTTAAGGAAAGAAAAAATAAACATGTTTTTATCGAGTACACCTTGCATTGAACAACCAAAGACAAAATAGATTTGTCATTCGCACATTTTTATCTTTCTTCCTTCATTTATCTTCATAATTGCTTCATCACGTATATTGAGCTTTAATCATTTCACTATAGGTTCACTTCTCTAAAAGTATAATTTTAGTCTCATATTTTATTACATATATATATGTGTGTGTGTCAATTTCAATTGACATTATACATTAGTTTGATCTATCGATACCTTCGGTTTTGGCTAAAAGACACTCAATGTAGCTGATTAAGTCGATATTGTGATCATTCTAACATCGATTGAAGAACGGTTACATTTGATATATTCCAGTGAAACCGAAGGTATCGATGTAAGAAACTAATGTATAGTGTTTGTTAAAATAAAATATATATATGGTCTTACACACTTAATTAAGCACTCTGGTCATTTCTCCTATACCAAAACACTAAATTACATATATGTGTGTGGGTGTGTATGTATAAAAACATGTAATTTGATATTTTTTTTTGAAGTAGGTTGCAATTTGCTGTGTCAATAAAACATGTTTTCACCAATTTTTGATTTTTAAATGAAATAGAAACAAAAAAAAAATTTCAATTGGGGGTGGGGTGGGGGTGATCCTTTTTGTAATGAAAACAAGATTTTTTAGAAGAAAAAAACAAAAAAGAAAAAAAAAGTGAAAAATAAAACCTGAAGTTTTATAATTGTTTTTGTTTTGAAATGTTAGCACAAATTGAACAATTTGTGCTAACATCTAATTTTTTTTAAAATTTATTTTTTTAATTTTCAAATATTTGCCCGATATGTTAACATAATACGCCTGTAGCAATATTACTCAAGTCCGATAAATGTTTTAAATATTTTTTTAAGAAGGCATTTTCACAAATGGACAATAAATTTAAATTAAAATAATTTAAACATCTTTTTTCCACAAATGCATTCATAGTAATGGAATTCTTCTTTTATTCATGGAAATGGGAAGGGTGGGGGTAGGTATGACGGGTGGAGGCGAGTGTCAATTGTTTTTTATTCAACCACAGGAGAAAGGGGAGGAATAAGAGAGGAGGGGTCTTCTGCATAAAATATCTGTCAATCTCACAACAGATCAAACAATTTCTCATCTTCAGGTTTTTTTGTTGTTTCTTTTTTAAAGAAAAAATAAGAACAAAACAAAAACAAAAAAAGAAAAACTGTACAAATGTATCTTGTTCTTGATGAAAGTAAAACCAGCTTTCCAAGAAGCCAATATGAAGGGACAAATGAAGTCATCCTCTTTCAATGGTTTCTTAAGTTCAAGTACAAGCAAAAAAAAAAATTAAAAAAAAAACTTTGAACAAAACGAAGTAAATAGATAGAGAATATCACCAATCAAAAAGAAAATATTGCAAAAAATAAATAAATAATAAAAATATGTGTGTGTGTTTATATATATATATATAATATATATATATAATTCTTAAAGTCACAACTCACCCCACAGACCTAACATTACAACAAATTGTATTAGCTCTGTTATATATATATTTTTAATTTATAATACTGAGCACTTAAGAAAATAACATTTAAATAAATATGATTTCATCAGTTTATTTTTAACGTAAATTTTCTAGTCTCATTGTGAATCTTAAAATTATATATATATATATATATATATATAGGTAATATAATATATACATATATTAAAATAAGATAAAACAACTATAGTTTTATCAGGAAAAAATCAACGGGTTTTCTGTGCATCTAGGTTGTTTAAAGGCACAGACGCTTGTTTATCCTTCCTGGTGAAACTGCAGTTGCCTTATTTGTTTATATATCTAGCTCTGCATACTTGTACATTGAGCACTATTTTAGTTTATTCCACTAACACTTTGTATACACGTACTGGTTTTATTTTTGTTATATACACCCTTGTTTTATTTTTGTTATACACACGTGGGGAGTTTAATGTCAGTGTTAACTTTTGAATATTTAAAACTTAGGAAATAAAAAATAAAATAAAAACAAAACAGTGGACCATAGTTGATGGCAAAAAGATGTTGAAAATTAAAATAAACATCACAATTAAGAAAAAAAAAAAGTTAAATCATTTATCTTATCCATTTTACGGATTAATTCTATCATGTAAACACGCACAAAATTATTAACCATCTTGCCAACACCATGTTAGACGTTGTTGTTTGTCCACCCATTTTTTTTCTCACCTTTTTTATGGACCAAAGTTTTTTCTTTTCTCTGTGTACAATTACCTATCATGCAGCTAGAGGATTCCGCGTTCTTTGGAAATTTATGGAAAAAATTTGTGGTGGTCACAAAGTGGGGGATCAGTTTACGTTAAATTTATATAGAAAACTGATCCCACGACCTAAAATCTAAATTATTTGAAAAAAATTTTTCCACACGGAATTCTCTAGTGACCTGATAGGTAATTGTACACTGAAAAAAGAATAAAATTTGGTCAGTAAAAAAGTTGGAAAAAAAAGAACGGTTTGTGGACAATTATGAACAAGCAGCCACTCTTCTAAAATTAATAATTCTATTTTCCTACAAATTTATTTGTTCGCAAGTTATAAATATCTAAAATAAAAAAGAACATAACTTTATAATATTCACATGTATGTGTATAATTAAAGATGTCTAAAAGCTTTGTTGCAGAAGTACAGGACTGTAGCTGATGTATTTTAAAATCTGAATTAGTTAATGAAGTGATAAGTTCTAATCATTTATTTCTGATATATATATTATATATATATTATTATGATTTCTGATATATATATTATATATATATTATTTCTTGTATTCACATTATAATGAGATATATGTTATGCATCGATTTTCAGTATTTATTTTAACAGTGCTCAATATATGAGTAGAGCTAGTTAGCAAGTTATGAAAACATATTTATGGCAATTAAGCTACACAGAGGCGTCCGTGTTTCATCCCCGTAGCCTTACAATTCCCTATGGGGATGAAACGTGGACGTCTCTGTGTAGCTTAATTGCCATAAATACATTTTCATAACTCATATATATGTATAAAATTTTAAAGTTTTATATATCTAAAAATTCTTTAAAATAATTTATTTAAGAAAATCTTTTCTAAGTAAAAAAAAAAATTCATTAGTGATATCAGTTTCAATCTGCAAAATAAATAGCTCAATGTTAACTAAAGGAACAAAGCTTTATTAAAAATATATATAGCTTTTTGAAACAATTGAATTGTAAAAGATCTTGGTATGGTATTTTATTTTGATAAGCTAAAAAGCATATATATATATATATATATATATATATATATATATATATAAGTAACGAAATGATCATAAAATAAAAAATACAATATCTTTTCTCCAGTTACCCGATAAGAATAAAAGTTTTTAACACATATTCTTCATTTTCTTAAAAATCTTCTGGGTGGGATGGAATTTTCGTTTTTAAGTATTTAAGGATTCAACCCCAATTAAATCTTCTTCCAATCAAACGGAAAAATTTCTCGTTGTGGGGTTTAAAGAAATCACGTAACCTGTTCAAGACACGTGTGGGTACTTCGGGGTGCTGCCTACCCTTAGATTCAGCCAGGCACTGAATGTTAGCATTTTTTATACAATAAAAACCTTTGCTTTTATTAAAATAGAAATGGCTGGGTTGAATTCGTGGTGCGAGATTCAGGAAGGTTTCGACTTTAGTGATTTCCATGAAAGGGTCTGTTCGAAACTGGTCCCCATCAACGATATGAATTTGGGACAAGTTAAAATATTGCAGCCATCGTTCCATATAATGATGGTAAATGGACCTCCGAAGGCCCGGATAGTGTCTATTGATGTCGTTCGACGCCGGATCGATGACCATATCAGAAAATTTTGGAAATGTTTTGTTTTTTGATTTTTTTTTCAGCATAATTTGAGTATAGTCAGAGATGGTTCTTTCCACTGGCTCACGGACAATTAGAAGTAGCTTAATAGATTCATTCATCTTATGAATACGTTCGGGGACAGATTCGCCCACAAAGTATGCAGGACTTTTCTCCATCGTCACTTGACCAGGAAAAGAAAATGGCATGCGTTTTCGATACCAGTCAATACCGAGACTATAATTCTCTTCCACATCAAAAAAATGAATCTCGGCACCGGCAACAATCACGTCAGGATGGACGTCCAGGAATTGCAGCAGTGCCCGGGTACCTGCTTTTCGTACTCCTACGATAATACATTGGGGTAGCCGGCGGCTTGTGTGGGGATAGTGCGGAACCTCATGGTTAAGATTTTGGCTCTTCAGCCACTGAATGGATTTGTTGATGTTGTTTGGGGTTTTTAGTGTTGATGGTTTTACAGCGGCGAGGCCCGTCTCCATGCTTAAAATCTGAGTGCTGAAGAGGAAGGATTGGGAGCACGTGAAGACGATCAAGCAGATGGTCAAGAAGACAATCAGAATCAGTGTGACAAATTTGGGCCGTGAGAGCTGAACATGGCAGAACGGGAGGCTGGTTCTTTTGTGAGAAGCTGGAGGAGGAGCTGCGTCTTGAATATGGCTCTCTTCATACATGGTTCTATGCAAGTTGAAATGCTGAAATAGAAAAGAAGACACAGAATTCAACAAAAAGGAGAGAAAGAAATTAAAGTTGGACAAAATTGTTTTTCCATCAAAAATTGATAAGAGAATTTGCTAATCAACCTCCAAATTTAATTAGTTCATCCCTCTTATAAATATTCGTTCTGAAACAGATTTTTCCGCTTAACCAAAAGGAGTATATAGGGATGGCCATAGATATATCCTAGATAACACTAACAAAAATTTTATTTTCATTATATTTAAAAACTTTTAACTTGAGACTTAGAATTTTGCCAAATATAAACAATGGTACCAAATTTATTTTGGTAGCTCAATTAGTTATTGAATCATGACCGTTAAAAGTTTGTTGGAAATTAGAAAATTTGCCGTTTGGTCTAGAAGCCAATTTTGAGTGTATAAATTAAAATGCAGGTTTCGAAAAAGTTTTTAAAAATCTTTAAAATGTTATGTCATTTTGTGGTAAAGGACAATTAATCATAATTGAAACAATAATTATTAGATCAAATCAGCCGAAACATTGGGCAAAATCATATTATCCCTAAATTCCACTAATTCCGCATATCACTGCTAACATGCTGGACAACTACTCACTGACCTACAAGAACCACTCACTGACTGAAGAATCACATACTGTATAAGCATAACAACGCTAGCACCACAAACGTGCGGCAGAAACACACACAAAGTGAGACAAACACATACGCACACACTTCTTCAACAAGCTCCACAACTATTACCTAACTATCGTAATTAAAAAAACTCTACTCCTTTTAGAAACATTGTAAAGAAATCAACTCCTATTGATTCAAAGATTTATATCAATGAAAAATTGATTTTTAAAGTACTGTTTTCTTTATCCTTACACATTAATACACCATAAAAGGTTGATGAAAACTAGTTGAAGCTAGAGTGGAGTTACTTTTTAACTGCAATAGTTTTGGCTTTGAAATCGTTAAAATGTCTACATATTTCCTTAAAGAAAAACAGGTCCCTGTCGATGCCTGGAACATCTCACAGAATTCAGTTCTTTCTAAAAACCTAATGCGAATTATTTTTTCTCCGCTAAGTTTCCGTGGCATCTACCCAAATGTTTATATTATAAATATAAATATCTGACCTGCAATCAAGACAGATTAGCAAAGTCTTATCAGTGTGTTGTGTGTAAATGTGTGTGTGTGTGTGTGTAAATGTGTGTGTGCATATAAATGTGTGTGTGTGTGCATTAAAGTGCCACACGCTCCAGAGATCACCAGCTGCTCGAGTCAAGTAACACAGAGGAAGTTCAGTCTTAAGAGGAAGAACTTACAGGCGTTAATTTTATCACACCATTCCTTGCAGAGAAAACAGTAATTTCAGACGACAGACAAGTTATTTCTCAAAATCAACTCAACATGGAGGCATGGGGGGAGGGGATTAAAAAAATGAATAAATAAATAAATTTAAATTAAACCATTGTGAATATAAATGAATATGACCCCTCCCCCCCCCCTCAAAAAAAAATAACCCGGAAAGAAACACATTATGAAAAGGTTAAAGGTTTAGAATATTCAAATGGAACACAAATACTCATTTTATATTTCAGCAATTTGCAATTCTAATTCATTAAAAAAGGAATGTCAAATGTTCTCAACAATACATAAACCACTTGAAACAAATTAATCTACGGAGGCCGTCTAATACGCAAACGCCCACGTTGTTCTTTATGGGATAATTCATCAAATAAATAGATACTCACATGCCATCTATCATATCAGAGTGCAATATGACAACTAGAAGTGTGTGATTTTACTTGTATACTGGAACCAAACCGTTTTTTTTTTAAAAACCAAAACTGTTTGGTATAGTTCTATTACTACCAAACGGCCATATCCAAGGAAACATGGTTGAAAAAAGTCATTCAGAATTTCGTAAGAGAAAAGATTTAACAAAAATATCACATAAACATTTAATAACTATTTTCTTTAATAGGTAATAATAAATCTCTGAAATCTATATTTTATATTTTCGAAATTAAATATTTTCAAATAAACAAAAAAACAGAATATGAAACGAGATGGCATGTCGGTAGAAATTGTATTTTTTTTTCATTTAGTTTGAGAGTCATCTAGGCAACCGTGCAGATATATTTTTAAAGAAAGATATAAATGAAAAGATTTTCAACAAATGTTACAATAACAAGGGATCAATCTGAGTATATGTTGTTCATACCAGTTGAGGATACGTCATCGACAATCAGTCTGTGCAGCTCTAGGTCCTCCCAGGCTTTACTTTCTCTCTTTGAGAAGGGGTTAGTTTATTGCTACTCGTCTGAAGCACTCCTACCAGGGAATGTTGATGGAGCTGCTTAGGCATTTTTTGCATGGGCCAGAGTGCAAACGCTTTTTGTGCACTGGGTTTTCAATCCCAACCTTGCAACCGGAAATTAACTGAATACATGCATACACACATTATATACTTTTGCTTTTAAACTGGGGGTCTTTGGGCTTATGTCAGAATGGAGTATGGGACTGATCCTAGGATTATCATCCCTACACTGATGAGAGTGAAAGCTTGAAACGCTGGCCTATGTAGGTAAAAATAATTTAATATCATTTACTTAAAATTAATATTATTGGTAGTGTTAAAATTATCATTGTTTATCAGCTATTCAGAATTGGCCGAGTGGTTAGCGACGTTGGATTTGAGTTGAAAAATACTTGTAATCCAGGGTTTCGAATCGCATGACCGGTAGTGAATAGTCATATCTCTATGCTGATGAGTCCCGGTTTAAGGACGAAACGTGTACGTACATAGATAATAAACAATAACAAATATTTATATTTATATATATATATATATATATATATATATATATATATACGGCATAAGCAAGTTGACACAAGTTTCTGTTAGATCATTCAAGTTAAGCGACGTTGAGCCTGGTCAGAATTAGATGGGTGACCATTTGGGAATAGCAGGCGTTGTACGTGGGGAACCTAACTATGGGCAAATAGCATCTGCAACCCGCAGTGCCTAGCGTGGCGACTATGGCATAATCCCTGAATGACAGACACCAAAAAGGTAGAAGGAAACCAAGGAGGGGTTCCTCCTCCCAGGTGTGATAAAGAAAAAAAAAACCTTATGATGATGATGATATATATACATATATAAGGAACAAAATAATAAAGATATGATTTATATCTTTAAAGTAGAACCTATCATGAAAAAGATTTAATGCTCAATATACGGGATAGAGCAATAATATAGGCAAGTTAAAAAATGAGAATAAAAGTTGTAAAAAATACAAAATCTATTACATTTTTAGTAGTTCAAAATAAGGGATTTATTTTTCCTAAAACCATGGCTTTTCAAAGAATTGAATTCTTATCAGAAGAATACGGATGGATAAGTTGGTAAAAAAATTTCCAGGGTCAAAGTTTAAACAGAATAAAAGGTAAAAATTAGTGAAAAAGATGTTGAAAATGGAAATATGTTGAGAGTGTTCAATGCAGAGTAAATTAATTGACTGCATATGAGAAAAAAGTTCACCGTAAAATGCGTTCCTGGGAAAAAAGTGCAGCATGTTCAATGGTAGTAAATCCAAAGGTAATCGTGAAATCCATGATACATGAATGGATAATACAAAGATCAAGAATTATATTAGATCCTATCGTGATACGGTGAAGCTCAATATATTGGATAGAACATTTATATATGGATAATGAAGTGGATGACATTTGTATAGTCTACAGATTTATTTATTCATTAAGTGTTCAAACAAGGAATACACATACAAAAAGACCTTTAAACCATGGTTTTTCAAAGATAATAATATATATATATACATAAATATACTTATGCAAACAATGTTCCATAGGTTTGACAAACGTTTTCGATTCTTCGACAGATCATCGAAAACGTTCGTGAAACCTGTGGAACATTTAATTTTTTAAATTTTAATACAAAAGAGACCATCAGAAAAATTGAAAAAATAAAAAAAGGTATAATTAAACAGACGAATTCTTTTATTTTTAACAATGTTTGTATAAATGAGAAAATGCTGCCTAGGGGGGAAGTATATATATACAGAGAGAGATTGAGAGGAAGGAGAGAGAGAGGAAGAAAAGGATAAAGACAGAGAGGGGAGAGGGAGTTGAAGGAAGAAGCGTGTTCAAAAAGTAACCTGACCGAGAGTATGTAGTGTAAGAGAGAGAATTTCTTTCAAACTCTTCTATTTTCTTAGCCAAGACACCGGGCGACGCCAGGTAGCCCTGCTGGTACTCTGATTAAATTCTTGGTTGCAATGTTATGAAATCAGGTAACTTTGTCCAAATTCTCCTTTTCCTTCAATTTTTTCCCCTCTTAACCATTGTACAACTTTATACCCTTTCTCAAGGGCATCAATGTCGAGTCAACAACAACCTTAAATGAAAGATGAACTGTTTACAGATTAATTTCTACAGATAACCGATATATAACCCCCTCCCCCCCCCACACGTCTGTAGAGAAAAAAAACAAAAACAGCACCGATACGGGATGCAACAATAAAACCTCCCACATTTTTAATGGGCTGACAAAAAAGCGAACCGAAAATGTATTTATATAATTTATATATATACTATTAAAATATACTATTAAAAAGTTATGGTCTTTTGGGAGTTTTCTGTTCCTACGCAAATAGAAACATGTGATTCATAATCATCACCCTATTTTTTTTTTATGGAAATCGCTCCAGACAAGACACGAAGCCACTTGATGTAAAGAGCTAAAAAGAACGAAAGATGATCATCACAAAAGATAGGAGATGCCTATTGACCGTAGTCTTGAAAATACCAAGATTATGGGTAAGAGGTAAACAGTCAGCAGGAAGAGAGTTCCACAAGCCTGCAGTTCTTGGAAAGAAGCATCTGGAATTGGAAGCTGTATTACAGTGAGGTATTAAAACAGTGAATTGATGGAAACCATTTGACCAACGAGTCAAATGAAGAGAGAGAAAGAGAGAGAGAGAGAGAGAGAGAAAGGAGAGAGAAAAAAAGAAAAAGAAAGAGTAGAAAAGGGAGAAAAATAAAATTAAAAAAAAAATGACAGAATATAAGTACAATGCGAGTTCAAATTGACAGCTTGGAAACTAATTAAAGAGTCAGCATTTGTCAATATGAAAAAGTTAATTAAATAAGAGATTCCGCAGAATCAATGATTAAACATTGATTTGAATAAAACCGATTTGCATAGTTGGTGCTTATGAGTAGAAACGATGGTGACTACACCCTACGGTGTCTGTAAACTCCGGACACATCAGTGAAAATACAAGTTTTTATTCAAATAACATTCAATATGATTTCCATCATTTACAGTTCACAAATATTGATGCGTTTCGCAAAACTTTCTACAATCTTGATGCAAGTGGGTTCTCCTTCTTGCTCGGCTCTTACTTTCGATGGCGACACGGCTCTGCTTAAAGAGGCTGAACAAGACAAAAGATCTTGGCCTTCTGGTCGGCTCGTCCTTCAACCCATTTAAGCGTTGCATTCAGAAAACAAACAAAGCAAGGAGTACCGTATTTCTCATTCGACGCTTTTTCGGCAAACTCACTCCTGAAATATTTCTCACACTTTATGTATTCCTCGTCAAATCACTGTTAGAGTATGGGGTCCAAGCCTCGGCTCTATATCTAATACGTTATATCCAGCATCTGAAGAGAGTTGTTTGGTTGCTTTGTTTTACTGCGTATCAACCTTTTTCGGGTTATTTTATGCGAGATCCAGTCATTTTGGTAAAAGTTTTGAGGAAGGGAGGGAGAAAGAGAGAGAAGGAAAGGCTGAAACAAAGGAAACGGAATAAACCAGACAATTCTGAAGAACACATGCCACAGATTAGTTGCCTTAACAAGGCTTAATAGCCCTGTCTACTCTACTATTCCATCCATAGCTAGAGGGAAGAAATGGATTAATACCTTTCCAAATAGTATAAGTGAAAGTGATGCAATAGCCCTGACAAATCTCGAACACGCAAGGCCAAGTTCACAGTGTTAGCCGGTAACCACCACCACCACCACCATCACCACCACTTCAGTCTTGATAGAATCAAGAAAATACGCTCTGCATAACAGACTTATCTTTTTTACTTGGCATTTGTTTGCCAACTCAACATACTTGACTGCTAATCAGATCTTCCTGAAAATGTTATTAGAGATGCATCTTTGAATATGGACGGCTTTATTAAATTTTGGAAGTCGTCCGGATCTACGTCTGGATCTAGGAACGTTTTGAAAGATTCTTTTCACAAGATCGGAATCAAATCGTGGAAATAAAAATAAAAATAAAAATAAAATGGCTAATCTTTAATGCAATATTCACAGGTACATCCTGCAACTGTGCCAACATCCCAACGCATACTCTCTGTTGAGCCAGAGCCTTCTTCGTGCTTTAGTGACTGGGCCATGTTTGACGCACGGAGGATACTGAAACGAGGAGATCGACATTTATAATTTGGTAAAAACGCATGCAAAGATTGTTTTGACTTACATACTTAACAGGAATGACAATGCATATTTGCGGTGTACATAAGACTACAGATTTATTGGTTGGCCAGTGTGACCTCAACTGAGGACAAAGTAACAAATTGTAGGAACAGAGACGAAAAAATAAGAAGGGGAGAGAGGGAAAGAGAGGGGAGGGAGAAAGAGGAGAGAAGATGGAGGGAGAAAGAGGAGAGAAGAGGGAGGGAGAGGGAGAAAGAGACAGAGGGGAGGGAGAAAGAGACAGAGGGAAGGGAGAAAGAGACAGAGAGGGGAGGGAGAAAGAGACAGAGATGGGAGGGAGAAAGAGAGAGAGAGAGAGAGTTTGGAGGAAGAGAGAGAGAGAGAGTTTGGAGGAAGAGAGAGGGAGAGTTTGGAGGGAGAGAGGCTCGTCACAGTGTAGTCTTACCAGAGAAAAAACGGATTGAAACTGCTTTTCATATTTTGTCTGTTGAAATGTATTTATGCCTCCCCACGGGCATAACGCCCCTGAACATAGACGAGATGTGAGGAGGAGCTAGTTTGCGAGAGATGCAGTAACTTCTAATATTCAGGCCACTGCAATCCTCTTCAACAGGTCTTGTCAGTCAGCCAACGAACTGTAGAGTTGTAGCAGACAATGTCAAGATTTAAAGACGAAGCGGTTTAAGCTAAAGAAGCTAAGAGTACAAGAAAAAAGCCCAAGCGGGGTAGGGAGTCGCAAGAACCCCCCCCCCCCCCCCGCTAAAACAAGAATTTATTCACGGTCAATCGGTACAAGTTTAGAAATAGAATATTTTATTCACTTTTTTAGCTCCAAGTTGAAATTTGCATACCAATACTGGATGTGTATATTTGGACTTTGCTTCAGTATTTACCTGCCTCACACAAGGGCAAAAGATCATTTTTATAGTGTGTGTAGGGGGAGAGGATGCAGTACCTAAATAACAACTCAAGGACCAGTTTTAAAAACTCACCTGGAAATCTTTGCATTCACTCTCAAGCAGGAGTGCCTCAGGTGACGGACTATAAAACCTATCTTTCCACCTTTCAGAGGTAATGCCGAGGATGAAAGCCCCCTGGAAGTGTGCCAGGTATATAATGAACATTTCAGCTCGGAACATACCGAAGCAAATTGCAAACAACACAGATGCTTATTTTACCCAGATTTGAGACATGACCAATGATAAACTTATTACAGAATGAAATATGAAGGAAATGACCATTTTTTGCAATACAACATTTAAATGGAAATACAGGGATCATCAGATTTCAAGATATGCAATTGAATTTTTCAAGAGGGTAATTGCTAGTCTCAACTTTTTCTATAAGTACTATTATGGCATGTGTTCTTCAGAATTGTGTGATATATTCCCTGCTTCTTTTGTTCCAGCTTGTTTGACTCGTTGGTATAGTAATCTCCATCAATTCACTTTTTTGATATCTCACTGTAATACCGCTTCCTATTCCAGTAGCTTCTTTCCAAGAACTGCAGGCTTGTGGAACTCTCTTCCTGCTGACTGTTTACCTCTTACCTATAGCTTTGGTCTTTTCAAGACTAAGACGAATAGGCATCGTCTGTCTTTGCGATAAGCATATTTCGTTCTTTTTAGCTCCTCACATCAAGTGGCTTCATACATTGTTTGGAGCGATTTCCATAAAAAATATTTTTAAATAGGTTATTCCAAAAAAATGGAATGAGTTTAGCTTCAAGGAACAGAGAAATTAAGGAATTTTACTATTAATCATGTTCTTTTACATATTGATTAAAATAGTTGGGGATGATATCTTTTCTTTCCTACAGCCCCTTACGCACAGAAGAGACACTGCTAGTCTTTCTCTACTCTATCATTATTTTAATGGCCAGTGCTCGACTCAGCCACGATTTCTGGTTCACTCCTGTATAACTTTCACAGTTCGAGCCATTGTAAAGAATTTCCCTTTCTTCCTCCCTAAAACAAATACTGCAGGGCTGCTTCCCAGCTGACTACAACATGGTGGTTTTCAAGTCCAATGTTAAATTTTTGTCAAGCTGTCCACCTAAATAATAAAATTCTGACCATTTCAGGATGAACGTTGTTGCAACATCAGTCGAGTAGATTACAAAGTAATCGAAAGACGATCAATTCAAAATTGGAAGGCAACAAGAGCGCGCATGCATGAGTGTGTGTGTGTGTGTGGGGGGTACATACAAAATGAACGCTAATAGCTGATTCGAAGTTTGTTAAAGTGTGATGAATTCAAAAAGGAAAATGGATCTGGTTAATATTATCAATAGAAAATATATAGCGCACTTTTTCTATCTCATTAACATATATCTATAGATTCTTATTAGAAATAAGCAGATGTTCATAAGATTTCTGATCAAATTGTAGCGGACCAACCTCTTCTTAAGTAAACCCGTTTAAGAGCTCATGAATATTACAAGAGAACCTAAAAGGTGCAGAGGCAGAGAACTCTAGATGTAAAATGTCAGAAGTGAACTAATATTTGATTGCACCGTGAATTATATTTTAGTTTTGACTGTGCGCAATATGTCATCTTTAGCAAGGTGTGACATGTGAATAAACAACAGCTGAGAATCTTTATTATACAAGTTGCTGAGCTTCGCCACATGAAGTTTTCAAAACAAGTTTGGTCACATGAGTTTATCTTTAAAAATGAGTTATGTCACATCCTGTTTATTTTTCAAAATGAGTTATGTCACATCCAGTTTTTTTTTTCAAAATGAGTTATGTCACATCCAGTTTATTTTTCAAAATGAGTTATGTCACATCCAGTTTATTTTTCAAAATGAGTTATGTCACATCCAGTTTATTTTTCAAAATGAGTTATGTCACATCCAGTTTTTTTTCAAAATGAGTTACGTCACATCCAGTTTATTTTTCAAAATGAGTTATGTCACATCCAGTTTATTTTTCAAAATGAGTTATGTCACATTCAGTTTTTGAAAACTTCTTTCGCAGCAGACAAATACTAAGAATTCTTTGAATTTGCAAAAAGCAAAATAGATTTCCAATTTTGGTATTGGAAGTTAATTGGAACATTAATTATTCTGAAGTAAATGTTTTAAATGAAATAAAAAGTGTATGTATTGGCTACATTTCTAGGGGTTGGTTTGTTTGAATTGAAAGTTGAGGATTGATTTTTTTTTTCATTTTTGCATGAGAAATAAATAAAGTACTTATTTCTGGAAAGGAGCAGAAAGTGACCAGAAATTCCCACTTCTCAAAACAATTTAAAATATTCTTAAAAAGCATAAAAAGCATAAAAAGCATAGAATTGTTTATTTTATTGTCAGAAATTGTTTGGGGAATAACATAGTAAATACCAACTTTTGTAGATTTGAAACTTTATGGATTTTTACAAATTTGTGACTTAAAAATTGTTTTTTTATTTATTTCACTTTAATTGAAGATAATACTTGTTAGAAATGGAAGTATTCAGTGTGTTGTGTACATAATGATTTTTTCATTAAGATCATTAACCCTGATATTAAGACACATCAGAAGAATTGAAATGAAGATCTATACAAAATTTGTTGATTTTATTTAATGAATCTTGTTCAAATGAGATGTTAAGCGTTTTATTTACAGACAATTGTTTCTGCCTTTTTATGAATATATACATTTATGGTATACACAATTTACCAAACATTCACAAAAAGGCTTCATTAGCATATAACACACAACAGTCACACTGAAAAAAAAACCCACCAAAAAACAAAAAAACAGGATGTATCTAATATTTATTTAATTAATAAATACATATTTAATTTTATATTCCTTTTTTTCCTTCTTTTTATAACTAATTTTCTTAGCTTTTTGTTTTTGCCGGGGATGAGGCATCCTACCGGATACCAGACATTTATCTGCTATTTCAGAGAGATCTTTTTAAGATTCTAACTGTCTCTTTCAGTGCAATTGTTTGAATCTTTCTTGTACTTGTTTCACTGGGTATATTCGCCAGGTAGTTTTTGAAATTCTTTTTCATGAGCCTTGGCGCTTTTTTGATTAATGAAATGATATATACATATATATGTGTGTGTGTGTGTGTGTGAATAAATATAAATAATAAATATAAGTAATAAATATTGTTTTTTTTAAAGGTTTACTGCAGTTTCACAAGATTTCTGATCATCAGAAGTGCATTTCTCTCATCAAGTTTGTACTCAGACCGACAAACTTACATGTGGTAGATCAACTGAATGACCGAACCTGTCATAGATAAGCTTAGACACAGCTAAAATAGGTTGCGCCCATTCCATCTGCATGTTTAGATCGACAGAACCTCTTCAACAGATGTGTAGACACAGCCAAACCGTTTCAAGAAAGGTATACAATTCCAGCTGAATAATACACATTGGCAAAATATCTTCTGCCTTCGAGATAAGCTAATCTTTTAGAGCCGCACCCAATAAATGACTCGTAAACGTTTCAAAAGACAAACAATATAGAATTTTTGATAATGTGCAAATATTTTAAATTCAGTAGAAAATGGGTGACACCATAATAGGTGTAGGGTTGGGAAGGGGCATTTCTGCTGTTTCTCTAGCAAAAAAAGAATTTTCAAAGATCTGTGAATATTGGAGGAGGTGGCTGTGGTACAGTTTGGTTTGGTGAATATCAACCATCTATAGGTCATATAATGCTGAATAATGTTCTCAAATATAATTCTATAGGTAGGGTAATTATTTATATTCCTAAAATACATTACTCTTAGGATACCAGAATATATTGCTCTTAGGATACCAGAATACATTGCTCTTAGGATACCAAAACACATTGCTCTTAGGATACCAGAACACATTGCTCTTAGGATACCAGAACACATTGCTCTTAGAATACCAGAACACATTGCTCATAGGATACCAGAACACATTGCTCATAGGATACCAGAACACATTGCTCATAGGATACCAGAACACATTGCTCATAGGATACCAAAATATATTACTCATAGAATACATTGCTCATAGGAGGAAATTTCACAGTGAAAGTGGGAACATTACTCCTAGAAGAGAATTCTACTGAAAGAGAGGGTCATTTCACCCAGGAAACATCACTCTCAGAAAAACATTACTTATTTGAAAACATTACTCTTTGGCATTGGTAATCTTCTTTGCTCTCAAAGTGATTGACGTCGCCTTCTAGTATCTATTTTGGGAGAAAAATAAAAAGGAGAAATAAGGTTTGGTTTTTTGAATAATCAGATCGAATAATATGGTTGGGGATGAACTTATAGATACTAGGGCATGACGTAACCAGCCGATTGATTAAATCAAGCCTCTCCGACCTCCCGTCTAGTTAAAGTAGGGGCCGAAGTGGATGAATGACTAGCCACCAGGATCTCGTTTTACGGCATCACAGGTCGCCACATACGGCTAACAGGTGGCACCGTTTTCATTCCCCGCCCCCTCTGTATGGGGTTGCAATCGGCGAATTTGGTTAGAATTCTGTCGGTACTATTGCATAACTTTCATTAATACTCTCGGGAAAGCTACACATCCATATTCTTCATCGATGGATTAAATAGTAGGGTAGACTAAACTCTAGCCTTGGTAAAGACAACTAGTCCGGGAAAAGGAAAAGTCGCCATAGTTTTAAGGAACCAGGCACTTCTATCAACTTCCTTCAAAAGCTTCTTAATTGCTGGAAGAGGCATGGTTGATAATCTTAAATTGTAAATGTGGCACTAAACAGAAGAGCTTATTGTAACAATGTGGTAGATTGATTTGGGAGCCATACACTTCAATAAGTCCGGATAGTTGGTCGATTATGAGAGTGGTTCTGGCATGTATGATTCTTTCCTTTTTTTTTTTCATCAAACCGGTACTGGCATAACTTGGATACAAATGTGAACTAGCATCTCGCTGCACAACTCCCATTTTAGGATGACCCCCTAAACTTTCACTCTAATTCTCAGTAGTCCCTTACATCTACAGTAGCAACTTGCCTTGTTTGGGGTGAACTAAGTTAAAAAAAAAAAAAAAAAAAAAAAAAAAAGAAAAAAACCCCCAAAAAAACCCAGAAAACAAACAAAAAAAACCCTCTGCTGCGTGAATTTTTATGGGTTGGTGAAAAAGTTGAGGATTAAATATGTCAATAACAAAGAGGAACTTTGGGGAAAGAGGGAGGAGAGAGAGTGAAAGAGAGTGGAGAAGCAGAAGCAGAAGAGGAGGAAAAGAGGAGAGAGAGAGAGAGAGAAAAAAAATGTTCTATCCAAGGGAGAAAAACAAAAACAAAAAAAAAACAAATAACCAAAACCAAAAGAAAATCCACAAATTTGCTTTCTCTTAACATCCCATAATAATAATAATAATAATAATAATAACAACAACAAATCCACAATTCCAGACGAGTCCAAATAGTCAATTAATTGACCGCCATTTTTTACCTTATCAGTAAATGGCGAGGAATTTGTCACCAGAATTATGTTTACATTAGTTTCAGATTATATAACTCTGACACCTTCGACAATGTAACCATTATCCGGGCAATGATGGAAATGTCAAACACCACGAACACGTCACATGCACACATTGCCAGAAAATACTTTATTTCCAACTTTTACCATCAGTTGCAGAAATTTATAGAAAAAAAAAAAAAAAGAAAAAAATGGAAATTCCCTATTTCTACGATATTGTTAAGTTTGAACCTTGTGCCATACATGAATGAAAGTTCATAATCATACCTTTGTTAGCTGCTTGCTCGTGTATGCACCCTATCTGCGATCTTTCCAGAATGATATAACATGGGGGGTAGCTTGCTCTCATTCTATTATCCATGACTAGGTAGAAGTCTTAAGTAATTTGTAATTAATAAAATGACTATTTCAAACGTGTGGAGATCAGACGGAACGACCGACTAAACGTTCACCAGATCGACAGAACTTCTGATAGAGAAAAGTGAGCACTTTGAAAATGTTACGCGTTCAGTGATAAAAATCCTATTTCAAGCTTGCACCTGACAGACCAACGGAATGAAAAATAGTCTTATAAAAGCAGACAGACAGACTCTTATAAAGATGCCTCAACGCATCCGTAAAATAGAACTATGAATCTGTGAAACGTATTACAACGGGAGTGCTTCCCTGCAGACTATAACGTCATCTTAAAATCCTTGACATAACGTTATGTTTAAACCTTGTCCCACACATGTGGATTAAATAAAGAGTTCTGTTTGAAATTCCATACAGATTCCAGAGTTCGACAAGATGCATCTGAAGATGATCGGAGGTTACATCGGCCGAAACGTTGTGAGACTAACATCCAAGATGAGAACAGTAGTCCGAATAATCCAAATTATCAATCTTCATCTAAAAAAATTACCAAATTAATTTGACAAAGAAAAAGAAAAAACTTTTCACAGAATCTAAAATCATTTTCCCTTAAACTTCAACAAAATCCAAATCCTCCCAAAGCATATAAAAATGAAAAAATTAACTTTCACATTTTTTGCTTATTCGCTGCGAAGGTGTTCTTAAAAAGTTATTTCAGTTTTTCAAGCTGAAATAACTTTTTAAGAACACCTTTGCAGCGAATAAGGAGAAAAAAAAATAAAATAAATAAATAAATAAATAAAAATTTTTACTTTTTTGTTTGTTTTTTGCTTTTTGTTTGTTTTTACTATTTTGTTTGTCATGACTGGCTTTTTTTGTGGATGTTATTTTTGCTTAGGTGTATGGGATAAATGTTCTCAGTGTCATTCAAGAAGTTGCAGAAATATCTTTGTAGCCGTGGATCGTGACATCCGAGGTGAACAAGAGGATTGTCTCCAGCTCAAGATTTTACCTCCTTCTTTATTTCATGCAGGAGTTTTTTGTGTTGGGCAGCCAAGCAGAACACATTTGTCTTCATGGGATTTCAAGAAACACACACACACACACATGAGTTTCTTGAAAGCAATTGAATTATATATACACACACACGGCATTAATACATATATATATATACATACATTGCATTAATATATATGGTAAAATGAAAAAGGAAAACCAAAAACTGGATGTTTTTTATGTGTACATCAACGTTTCGTCTTTATTTATAAGACTTCATCAGGATGATGATATAGGGAAAAGATATCATGCAAGCACAGATACATGTAGGGTAGACATGTTGGGAAGAAAAATAAAAATAAAATAAAATATTTTTATTTTTATTTTTCTTCCCAACATGTCTACCCTACATGTATCTGTGCTTGCATGATATCTTTTCCCTATATCATCATCCTGATGAAGTCTTATAAATAAAGACGAAACGTTGATGTACACATAAAAAACATCCAGTTTTTGGTTTTCCTTTTTCATTTTACCATCACGTCGGATTACCTTCATCCTTCTCTTCCCATTAATATATATATATATATATATATATATATACATACATACATACATACATACCTACATACATACATACATACATATACACACAGGATTATCGTGAAAACCAGGATTGAACAAAAAATGACTTATATTCGATGCTTTGTCAGGAATTACAAATACATTTCAATTTTTAGCAGAAAAATTAAGCCAGATTTCCACAGGAAGGGTAGGCAATGTTTTGCCACAAAAAGGGAGGGGGGCTAGAAAGTTTGCATGTGCCTTAATAGGACAATTTAGCTTTTTGTCATCATTTTAATTTTACACCTTTCAATAACCATTAAATTTACACCTTTTAGTAACCATTAAATTTACACCTTTCAGTAACCATTAAATTTACACCTTTCAGTAACCATTAAATTTACACCTTTCAGTAACCATTGGGAAACGGCCCAATTGTACTACTGATGCACTCATCGAGGTTAGCATTATTGATATACTACTCGGAATAGTTCATTGTGTAAGGTAAGGTGTTGTCAGCACTTTCTCTACAACAGTTTCAAAACAACTGCCATCAACTTTGCTCAGTAAAATAATTTCTACAGATTGAAGAATGAAAACAAGGGTTCAGTTCCATGCACCTTCTCATTGGTTGTGAAAATTGATGAATAATGAAAGTAATCAAATTATGAAACAGCTTCACATGAATGTGTTTTTTCGTGTCTACGTAACTTCGAATTACATATTGAATTATCAATTTTTTATTTGCTATTAATCAAATATTGAAATAAAAAATGCAAGAGTTTAAAAAAATCTTAAAATTCACTCTTTTCTCTTGTTCACTCGCACACAATGCTGACACTACGTAACCAGTATCCCTCCTCCCTGCATTCGTTTGATAATCAGTCTCTCTCTCTCTCTCTCTCTCTCTCTCTTTCTCTCAGCTTACTGATTTGGCATCTCTGGCTCTTAACTCTTCAATTTATAAATAATAAGCTAACAAAAAAACCCCCAAAAAACTCAAAAGTATTTGCGATTTACAAATAATAAAATATGAAACAAAAATTAAAGTAAAGACTTTCCGACAGCAGCGGGTAGGTACAGCTAATTGTTAAATATTGAGTATTGGTTTTGCAAACGAATGTAATCTATAACTACTGGAGATGTTGTACTGGTGTCTGAAGCCAAAGCTATACTATCACTTCTATACCTGAAACCAAAGCTATACTATCACTTCTATACCTGAAACCAAAGCTATACTATCACTTCTATACCTGAAGCCAAAGCTATACTATCACTTCTATACCTGAAGCCAAAGCTATCCTATCACTTCTATACCTGAAGCCAAAGCTATACTATCACTTCTATACCTTAAGCCAAAGCTATACTATCACTTCTATACCTGAAGCCAAAGCTATACTATCACTTCTATACCTGAAGCCAAAGCTATACTATCACTTCTATACCTGAAGCCAAAGCTATACTATCACCTCCATACCTGAAGCCAAAGCTATACTATCACTTCTATACCTGAAGCCAAAGCTATACTATCACTTCTATACCTGAAGCCAAAGCTATACTATCACTTCTATACCTGAAGCCAAAGCTATACTATCACTTCTATACCTGAAGCCAAAGCTATACTATCACCTCCATACCTGAAGCCAAAGCTATACTATCACTTCTATACCTGAAGCCAAAGCTATACTATCACTTCTATACCTGAAGCCAAAGCTATACTATCACTTCTATACCTGAAGCCAAAGCTATACTATCACCTCCATACCTGAAGCCAAAGCTATACTATCACTTCTATATCTGAAGCCAAAGCTATACTATATTTTAATGCTTAATTCAGTTTACTATACTATTTCAGACGAATGTACTATATTTCAATGCTCAATTCAGGGGTGGTGGTAATGTAGTTTCTGTACCTTGGGAGGGGGTAGTGTAGTACCTGTTTGTTCATTATGATACCATCTTCCCAGTATTGAGGGTGGTAGTATATGTTCGTTTGTCATGATACTATCTTCCCAGGTATTACCTCCTCCTTG
>OY744524.1:100036761-100131761 GCA_963556195.1 Sepiola atlantica | reverse complement strand
AGAGGGGGAGCAATTGACGTTTCCTAAGTAAATTCAATATATATATATATATATATATATATATATATATATATATATATATATATACAGGGCTTTACGCGCTCCACTACTTTTGGAGCTGCTCCTGCTCCAACGCCCAAAATTGGAGCTGGCTCCTCTCACGCTCCCCATTTTCAAAAAGGAGCCGCTCCTGCTCCAACTCCTATAAAAAAGGAGCGGCTCTTTTTCAGTGCTCCATAATGAAAATATACCTTCTTTCATAAACGTTCTATTCTGCCAATGAGTGGTCGAAGGATAGGGCTGGGCGTCAAAGGATCTCGTCAATATGGGTGGGGATGTCACTTTAAGTGTAAGACCATATTTGACAAAATCTCACTAATATTTTGAGAGTTATAGAACATGTCGGACGAAGTATAGGATTATACGTAAATTTTCGTTTCCTGTGGTATAAATTGAAATAGAAAAATCCCTGAAGTATTTTAAAACAATTTTAATTTTCATTACAATTAACAAACTATTTTTTCAGGAAAGGAAAATTTGACCCGATATTTTCTCTATTTATTTTGAAAGGGAATTTAGATTTGTTTTAAGTAAATAAAGTTTTACTTTTAATCATTATTAGTGATTATTTTCTTTTTAAAGAAAACCTTTGTCTGGGAGAGAAGAGACAGCCAGAGCAACATTAATCGTCGTGTGATTGGTTACTATTTGTTTGTTTTACGAACATAACTATATTGTATAATGTATATTATTATTTACCACAGAGAAACGCGCAAGTACTTTCAAACAAATCGATTTATCCTTTTTTTTTTTCAATAGTACAATTTGGGGCGAAAAAAAACCCAATGAAGTTTATTTTTGAAATATTGAATAAAAAAAATATTTTTCATAAGTTGGCCAAAAAATATCAATAAATTGTCAATAATCAATTCAGAGATCCATTTAATGTCTTAAAATTTCATACAAAATATCTGGCCTAGACCTTGGAAGTTGAAAAAATATTGGGTCAAATTTTCCTCCCCCGAAAAATTAACTGGAGGAAGTTTTCCTATGTCAGGCAAAAACATTTATTAAAATTAAAAATTTGAATAAAAAAGGTAAAAACGTCTATATTTGAAATCTCTAACAAAAAAAAAAAACTGTTTACAATTTTAATATTCGATAATAGATATTTTAAGATAAAGAAAGATATCTAATCTACTTTCGGTTCTAAAAAGACAAACAAATTAGTCAGAAAGTCTAATTATTTGCTTTTTTAAATTAAAATTCAAGATATTTTCTTTAATTTAATTAAGTTTAAACATCGGTTTAATTGTAGAATAGGGACCGCTGTTTTCTTTCGCTCATTTTGCTTGGTATTCGCCCAAATTTTGGATGAAACTGATTGTTGGTCTTAATTGTATTTTTGGTCCTGAAATAAAATTCTCATTTACTTTTTAAAGTGTTGAGAATCTAACTTTAATTCCAGGTTTTAATCGTTACTCTACCTCTGACTGATTGACATAGCTGGCAAGACCAGTGGCATACCGAGGCAACGTGCCGCCTGGGGGCTTATTCATAAAATTCGCCCCCCCCCCTCTTTTTGGGGGGGTGGGGGGGATAGCTGAGGGTGCTCATCTACTTTTAAATGTAGACATGGTTTCTCTTTATGTATTGTATTCAAGATTGCGGCATGCATTAGCCCGTTCAGTCTCTCCGCAACTTCGGTTGATTGAGGACTTCGGGATGGGGGTAATACCAGTTGAGGATTCGTTTTCGACAATCAGTCCGGCAGGAACTGGGTCATTCCGATGGCCTTTTATATGCCGGGCTGAGGTATACTGTCCTAGGTTGTCCTAGGAAATGCACCCTCCCACACCTTGCCTTCCCCTCTTTGGGGTGGAGTAAGTTCATTGCTTACTGCCTTAGGCGCCCCTGACCGAAGAATGCCGACGGGACTGCGCAGGCTATTTTTGCAAGGCCAGAGTGCTCCTCCTTTAGGGGTGCTGGCTTGACTCTTCCCCCACCTTCCGACCTTGTGTCACATAGTGCTGCAGTGAGAAGCAATTAAATACCTGTATTCAAAATTTTAAGTCTATTGAGATTTTCATCTATTTTTTTTCCTTGCGTCATTTTTTTCTATTTACCCACTTGTGCTATTTTTATCTAAATTCATATACATGTATTTTTTGCTGCCCCTATCATTGGCACCTGCAAAAAGACCTGGCCAGAGAATGATTAGTTTGGAAGTCAATTTCTAAAAACCAGCGAACATGTGTCAGCATGTAAACCTGATGTTAAGCCGAATATGATGATGATGATGATGATAATAACAGTTTAGTACCATTTTTATGTCCCCTTATGAAAATTAAAATTAAGATATAATGATACTAAACCTTATATCTAGAATCCTTATTCTAATTTTGATCAAAATCCATTACATGATTTTGATTCTAGAAAATGTCTAAACATTTCAAGCTTATGCTTAAAAGGTCTTAAGAAATTGAAATTCAGGGAATCTGGCCTAATTGATGTCTAATGAGTATGGATCAAGTTTAATCTATATCTTAAATATTTGAATTTTTAAATGAGAAGTTGTGCCTATATTATGCCCCCCCCAACTGAAATTTGGAGAATACTTATTAATTGCTGTTGAATATCTATTGCTAAAAATTTCACAAAAATCGGAGGCATCTGAATTTTCACAAAGGGCTTCTGCCCCCCCCCCCTTACCAATTTAGCATAAAACTAAATTAAACTAAATACAGCCAACATTTGGACCCCTTACACTTAGCAGCTGTGTTCCAAAATTCATAACGATAAGTTAATTAGTTTAGGAGTGAATCCTGTACATACAAATAGCTGTCGATATTTTATATATAGATACACAGATGGAGATAGTTAGCTCTTCCAAACTCTTAGCGGCCATTACTGAGTGCCGCAGAGCCATTAGCACCCTTGTAACATCCAGTAATGGGCGCACACCTCACGTTAAACTCGACATGGTTCACATCCAGCCCTCACAGGGAGGCAGGTAAATAAAGGAAGATAGAATCAGTGTAAACATAAGCATCAAATTCCCATGGCAACCGGGAGTTTAATATTCAACGTCTGATGATTACTTAAACTTTGAAAGTGCCAGTTATTGGGGAAAGTTGACCCATTTCCCTTTAAAAGATAATATTACACAAGCTATTAAGTTTGAATAAAGATCAAGTTTTTTTTTTTTTAAGATTTTATCTTTATCTCTCAAAAAAAAGAAAAAAAAGAAAGAAAGACAAAAAAGAAAAAGGAAAAAAAAAGGTGTTTAATGTCAATTTCACAAATATGAATATCAGTTATACCAAAAGAGAAATGGAGGAGGTCTATTGAAATGAAAAATTGTCATCAAGGACACCAAACATCAACTATTTATTTCAAACACGTGTCAATAAAAAGGCAGTGTGATACATAATATATTAAAACATACAAAATTTACATATAATCTTGAAAGCATCATCATCATATTCAGTTTAATTTGTAATAAGTAAAGTCATCATCATAATCATATTCAGTTTAACGTCTGTTTTACATGCTGCATGTATTGGACAGCTTTAAGAAATTGATTTCCAAACTAAAAGATCTCTGTCCAGGTCTTTATCCATCTTTCTCTCATATACATTCTTATTACTTCATCTTATGTTTCCCTATGAACTGAACCTACTACCTCAACTGTTCTACATCTACTAACCCAAGACCTCTCATCCATTCTTTTAATGTGGCCATACCATCGAAGTCCCCTGTTCTACACACATCTCCCTATACTGTCCAGATTTAATCTTCCTCTGAGGTCATCAGATTTAATCTTCCTCTGACGTCATCAGAATGTAAAAATACTGAGTATAGGCTCATTTTTACCCATTTAAAAGAAATTCATAAAAATAAGTGAAAAAAGGAAAAAGTGAAAACGAGAAAAATAAAAAGTAAAAAAGAAAGCGAGAGAGAAAAATAGAAATAAAAAGTGAAAAAGAAAAAACTTAAAATAAAAAAAAAAATCAATGTCACATAATCATGAATTGGGGGAAAATCTAAAAATTATTTGTTTTACATGCCATTAGATTTCAGTAAAAAATCTTATTTTAAAATTTTACAAAAGAATAAAGAAATAAATAAAATATTTTAATCCTTTTTATTCATAAAAAAAGTAATTATGTTTGTTAAATCATTAAAAAACAAAAGATTTGCCAGAAAAAGTTAATTAGAACTTCAAGTTCTGAAATCTGACCTCAGCTTGATGTTAACAAAAATGTAACAATTTCTATTCATAAAAAAATCTCATAAAGGTATCGAGCACGTGTGTGTGTGTGTGTGTGTGAATAAGTCTCCACCTGTTCAATTAAAATGGAAAAAAAGGCTGAAATTAGTCTCGATAATCGCTCAAAAAACGAAAATTAAACAAAATACTGGTAGAACATTAAATTTTCCCACGATTGGTGACATTTATTGGATGTTTCTACCAGTATTTTGTTTATTTTTCGATTTTTGAACGATTATCAAGGATCCCTGTGCACGGCTCATGACTAGCCATCGTGTTTTTCGTTCTAACTGAACATGTGCACACCAGGTCTGTTTTGAACAAAAACAAACGTTTTAAAATAAGTTAAAATACAAATAAACTTATCCAGGTAGGTAGAAGAGTAACTTATCTTGACTTTCGTAACATTTATGTGTTTTTTTATTTGTTTTTTTTTCACCCCTTTTTTGTTTTGTTGGCTCTTGTTTAAAAAGTCCCGAATTTTGCCTTTAAATTAAACAGAAATTTCAGTCAGTTTCATCATTATATCATATTCGGTTTAACACCTGTTTTACATGCTGGCATGTGTTGAACGGCTTTCAGAAATTGACTTCAAAATAAATCTATTATTTTATTTACTCCCCCTTCTTTTCAAATACATCCGTATAACTTCCTCCCATATTTTCCTTCACCTTCACCTTCCCCTGCCAACTGGCCATGCTACCTCAAATTTACTCCAACCACTAATCCAAAAACTGTCATCTATTCTTTCAATTTGACCAAACAGCTGAAGTCTCCTGTTCTGCACACATCTCCCTATACTGTCACGATTTAATCTTCCTCTGAGCTCATCAGATCTAAGCCTGTCTTTAAGACTCACATTACACATCCATTATATTATTCCAGTGTCATTTCTCTCCATGTTCTGCACACAAAATGACCAAACGATATCATCAAAATTAAGTAATTAAGTTTAACTTTCAAAATCCTTTTTAAGAGAAAATAATAATTGGGAGGAAAAACGACCCGGCATAATTAAAAAAATTTAAAAAAGGAAAAAAAACTGAACCATAAATGAAAATAAAGTCCCCCGGGCAACGTCGGGTAGGTACAAAAATAAGAAATATGTCATTCTTGAAATCAACAAATCAAGTAAAAAAATAAAAAGCCCATAATAAATGCATCAGTTAAAAAGTTGAATGGAAACCGTTTAATTTTCTTTTTTTAGTTCAAGATTCCTAAAATATTTTAATCACGTAATTGTTTTTTTTTTATTTCTTAAAACACAAAATAACCAGCAGCTTAGAGGTCACCGGCAAAGGAAATGGCAAGGTCAAGTAGGAAACGACTGACCGACATGAGATGAATCTGATAAATTTAAGAATCCATTAAAAATAAATTATAATCCAAACAAGTGTGTTCAGAAACACAACCCTCCAAGGCCAACAGATACCTCAACCTCGATAACTGGAGCTGAATTTGAAGTCCTTTCTCCAATTTTTCACAAATAGAAATTCTAGTTGTACGTTTTGCAAATTAAGTCTTTAGTGGGCAAGGAGGGGGTAGGTACCATTTTTTTTTAAATTTTAACTTTTTAAATTAATTTATTTTTTACCTATGAGTTACCACTTACCAATGCTAATGGCCACTGGAGGATAAGGGTTGGTTGGATGATGAACAATACTATGAGAGGATTAGGAACGATGGATGGGATGAACAGAAGTTGATTCATGAAGAGGACGGCTTGACAGGTATTTGTTGATATTTGACTTGAAAACGACCTCAATTGTAAACAATTCATTGTATACAATAAATTGAATACAAGTTGCAATTTTACCCGTCCCTGGAGGAGGGTGTACAGATTCATAGCTTTATCAACAGTATTAGTGGTATCGACAGGATTTGTTGAACATGCCACAGCCAATTTCATGGGCCTCAACGGCATCCATTAGGTGAATCACTCACTTCCCAAAAGGAGGAAAATTTGAAAATTAAGAAGGTAAACGATGAAAGAGATGCAACTTATTTTGAATAAACAAAATAGTCATCGCTTGCATCAAATACAAGAGTGACATTTTGTTACAATGATAATAGCCTTCATTTTTTAAATAAAAAATTAAAATAAACAAAAAGGAAAAGACAAAGAGAAATAAAATATAGAGAATAAAAAGAGAAATAAGAAATATAAAGAAATAAAAGAAAAGGAAATAAAAAGAGAAATAAAGAGAAATAAGAAAAAGAGGAAAATCAGGAAGAGGAAAAGAGTTAATAAGAGGAAAAAACGAGATAAATAAAAAAGAGGAAAAATAGAGGAAAAAAAGAAAGAAATATAGAGAGGAAAAAAGAGAAACAAAGAGGGAAAAAAGAGTAAAAAGAAAGAAACAAAGAGGAAAAAGATAATGAGGAAAAAAGTGAAATAAAGAGGAAAAAAGAGAGAAACAAGGAAAAAAAGAGAAACAAAGAGGAAAAAAGAGAGAAACTACGAGGAAAAAAGAAGGAAACAACGAGGAAAAAAGAGAGAAACAAGGAAAAAAAAGAGAAACAAAGAGGAAAAAAGAGAGAAACTACGAGGAAAAAAGAAGGAAACAATGAGGAAAAAAGAGAGAAACAAGGAAAAAAAAGAGAAACAAAGAGGAAAAAAGAGAGAAACAAAGAGGAAAAAAGAAGGAAACAACGAGGAAAAAGGAGAGAAACAAGGAAAAAAAAGAGAAACAAAGAGGAAAAAAGAGAGAAACAAAGAGGAAAAAAGAGAAAAACAACAAGGAAAAAAAAGAGAAACAAAGAGGAAAAAAGAGAGAAACAAGGAAAAAAAAGAGAAACAACGAGGAAAAAAGAGAGAAACAACAAGGAAAAAAGCAAAAAAAGAGAGAAATAAAGAGGAAAAAGAGAGGAAAAGGAAAGAAATGAAAAAAAAAAGAAAACAATCTATTTAGAGGATTTAATGAGGTATTGCTTGATCAAAGATCCTTCTCTGGTAAAATTTTCATGAAGAACTAATCAGTAAGTATGTCAAGTGGCTAACAGACACCGCGCCGCCAAACTCGTTGGCTCTATCTTCAGCGCATCACAAATTTGTTTACAACGCACCTGCTGGTGGTAGCTCCCTTTATTTTGAGATTATATCTTATTTTGCTTAAAAATAACCTTACTTAAGGCTTCACAGGCAAATTTAAGTGGCAGCCATGATGTTAAATGTAAACACCGATCTATTTCCATAAATAAAAAAGCTTCTAGCCATTCCTGGTGATTTAGCGGCATGGCAGGTGTACAGTTAATGGGTTAAGGCTCTGGAACCACACATGCTTGAAAATTGCTATTGCACTTTTAAACTGAAAGACGTCTGTCATTAATTACTTTTAGTCTTATATATAAGCACATGGATTTGTAGTGGTGAAAGGTTGATATGCCGTTAAACAAACCTTAAACTGTGATTTCTGTATTGGTGAAGACAAAAGAATATTTCATTATTCTAAAAAATAACTTCGTGTTTAGTGCTAATTCCCTCCTCCTTTTGTCTAGTATGGTAAAGGGAGTCCATCTTCCTTTCTGATCTCTCTAGACGAAACCCACCAAGTAGTAACTTGACATTTTACAAGAAGAAACGTGATAATTTTTGTTCCCCAAAGGGATTCACTGACAAAACGAAACGTTTTCGTAATGCAAAATTTTTCAGAACTAAGTTAATATAACTGCACATTATAAGACATTTAAACACCTACAAATGTGACAGTGTCAGGCAGCGCCGGTATGAGTTGCCCGTTAGCTTACGAAGGTCAATAGTGCAATTACTGCGCTAGTATGAATAGACAGAAAGAAGCCTTAAAAATCCCTGGAAATGAGAAAAAGAAAACCGAATTATTTTATTTTATGGGCTTATAAAAAGATAGGATAGAAACGAATTAACTTCTTAAAGTCGATATGAGAATGGCTACTTATAGTGACGACTAAGTGTTAAATCTCGAATCGGGTCAATTGGTTTTAAGTGAGTCGTCCAAGATGGACGCTGGCTAATTACCCTGCAGGACAGTCCTGATATCTCTCAGCTGTTGTCGAAATCAAGAATTAAACGGTCATAAACGAATTTGGCGGCTGTGTCGAAATTACTTTTAGAAGCTCTGGATAAACACAATAAAATTTATTTCTTAGGATAAAATCAGAGACCACCGTGACCCCCCTTCTCCCGGGTAAAGGCGGGGTATGTCTCGATAAAAGACAGTTTAGTCACCGTCGGAGAGAGAGTGAGTTAGTGAGAGGTCTTCGGACGCTGACAGTCGGTGAGGCCGTCAGTTATGAGAGGATCGGACGAAAGAACTTGCCTCTGTACTTTCCCCACCGAACCCAACATATCAGTTTGTCTATGTCTTTTTCTCGTCCCGAACTTAGAACAGATTTTCACTGACAACGATCAAGATGCCCAGAATTATTAGCGCCTGTCGATCCAACTAACACACACAGTTAAACTTTGAGATTATCGAATGGACTGGCTTTGTAAACAAACCAGTGTACATTATTTTTTTAATTATTTTTAAAAAATAATTATTCTTCTAAGAAAACCAAACAGACAAAGTCGTTACAGACTTAATTCTGTCCATTCAACTGATCCTTCTCTTCACAGCTAGACAAGGTTGCTGACCCAACCCGGTTGATTGCTCACTGATCTAAACAAACACAACGTGGGAGTGAGTAGTCGCTGGACCAGGCGTTTCAACATCGGCAACTTCATCAGAACGGCAACTTCTCCTGAGCAGTACCGGGTGACCAACCGAACCCGGAACGACCGAACTGATGACGTCACGAGCTGGGGAGTGGGGCACACAAACATACAGGATTCATGTAGCACTAAATTAAACATTTATTTCAAAACGAAATGCCTTCTTGTTAGTCGCATTTATGTTGTCTGTCTTAGCTACTCATTTTTTTTTTCAATATAACTGAAGATTATTTTCTGATTCACACATTTTTTTTTTTAATGGAAATCACTCCAGAGAAGACATGAAGTCACTTGATGTAAATAAAAAAAAAAATTTATTTTTAAATATACTACTTTAAGGTCAAAAACTAGCCAACGATAAGTGTTATGGATAGATTCTGACCCAGAAGACAGCAATTCTTCCCCCTCTGTCAGAAACATCGCTCATGGAATGTGAGAATTAAAGGACAAAATAAGGAAATAACAAAAAGGATAGTAACCAGTAAAAACCCATTAACAGATCCAATGTTAAATGTAATCTTTTAGATAATGAAGTAAAGCGGAGAGTAGAAAGTGGACCGTGGGTTTACTTTCAGCAGCCTCGTAACTTTCGCTTCGCTTATTTTGTCCTTTAGTCCTCACATTTCATGAGCGATGTTTCTGACAAAGTGGAGAAGAATTGCTGTTTTCTGGGTCAGAATCTATCCATCTGACACTTATCGTTGGCTATTTTTTGATCCTGAAGTCATATTTTTTTTTACCCCTTACATAAAGTGGCTTCATGTCTTGTTTGGAGCGAGAAAAAAAAACCTGTTAGTTTGCCGATTTTCGTAATATATAACTTCCTTCCTACAAAATCAATATTTGATTCTGGTTCGTCAGTTTTTCTTATTAAATGCTGTTAAGAACAATAAAATTTAATTCGAGTAGATTCTTCCGGAAAATAATTTATCCAGGTAGGAATTATTTTCGTATAGTCAACAGAAGAAAAGAAAAAAACTCTGTATTCGTTCATATAGGCTTACTTCACTTTGTTTAGCACAGAAAAAAAATTTTTTTTGAGGGGGGACGTAATTGTATTCGTCTAGACAAAATTTCTTTCTTTGAAACAAAAAAAATTCCATATAGCTGACATTTTAAAAGGGAGGGGGGGCGATAACTCTATTCGTTCATATATATAGACTTACTTTCCTTTGTTTAGAACAGAAATATATTTTTGAGAAAAAAAAAAGGGGGACATAACTACATTTGTCCATACAGACTTTACTTCTGTTTATTTAAAACAAAAAATTAAAATTATGAGGGGGAAACAGGAAAAAATAAAAAACAAATTGCAAGTAAATACATTTAGGACCACTAGTAAAATATATAGTTTAAGATTAAATTGCCCTCCTTCATGAATTCAAAGGGACGTAACTGTATTCGTCCTTACAAACTTTACTTCCGTTTGTTTGAAACAAAAAATAAAATTAATTAGGGGGGGGGGTATAGTTTTTGTTTTTTTAAATTAGCAAGTAAATAGACAACCGGGCAATATATAAAATAGTTGAAGATAAATTGTCATCTTCTTCTTCATGAGTTCCAGCTACCTGTCCAAAAGAGAGGTGTTCAGACCACATCATCAACTCCGCCCCCAGATGCAAACGAACTACATATACCCTCTCCCCCTTTCACAAAGCTATACAACACCACACCCACAGAAGCAGTCTTGAAATCATGTTAGTTCCGTTGCTTGCTTTCGTAAAAGTCGTAAGTCTCGTAAGATCGGCCAACACAGGAAACGTAGATTTAATTCTCTAATTAGATGAAAGGAAATCATATATTTTAATTGATATTATGGCAATTACATCTAAAAAGAAAAAGAAAAAAAAATATTTTGTGAAGCTCAAATATCAAACGTTACTCTTTACAAGTTTTTCTTGGAGATTTTCTAATTTTTTCCAAAAAGGAGATTACAAAGGCAAGAAAAATACTTCTCAACTAGACACAGTAATAATAGATAGTCTAGAGTTAAATTCAGCGTTGTGGAGTCTGTCAGCTGAAAAGCTTAACTTAGACTCCTTAAATTTTAAACGAAGCATAAAAACTTTCACCAACATGACCGGAGTTGGCATTAAATAACCTGAAAAGGGTTGATATACTGTAAAGCAAAACAACCAAACCAAACACCATGAATAAATATTGGAAGATATAACAAACTTGAATAAAAACTTTTACCAAAAGGACCGGATTCCACATTAAATAACCTGAAAAGGGTTGATATGCCGTAAAACAAAACAACCAACCCAAACCTTGAATTTTAAAAAGGTCTGACTCACGCCTGTTCTCTTTTAAATCGAAACTATAAATAATTTATAGCACAGGGTGACCGTTCCCCACCACTAAAAACGCTATTCTTGGAATCGTTACTAAAATTGACAATCCTTTCTGAAATCCAACCATATTTGGTACAAATAAATTTCAGTCTATGCCTGCCTTGTCCACCAAGTTTTAGTAATGAATGTCCAACAGTCTTTGTTTTATCACCAGTCAATGATCCATGCTTTAAATGTACCCCTTTGTGTTGATAAATACTGAGTGCTACTTAATGGTTGTTAAGAAGTTTGGGCATCTTTCGGCAGATGAAAAGGTGACGTTGTGAAGGATGAACAGTGGTTTAACAAGAATGGGGCAACTCCTCACACTTTAAATGACGTTGGAATAGCTGCGGGGACACTTTGAGGATTGTCTCATCAGTAAGAGGTGTGATCCTGAATTTGCTTCATTCATCGGATCGTAATCCCCCAGATTTTTATCTGTGTGGTTATCTCAAAGATAATGTCTATCAAAACAATACGCAGACGATTCATGGACTGAAGAGAACCATTACAGCCACAATCAGAGCAGTGCCAAGAAAGGAGCGCGTCAGAATTATTGACAATTTTGTATATCATATACAAATGTGCTTGCTATCATGGAGTCAGAGGTTTTTGAAAGGAGACAGAGTCTCACTTGTAAGAATGCCAGGGATCAGAGTTGGAGTCAATTTCTTTTTAATAAGAATCAGACAGTCTGAATATTGGAAGACTTTAAAATAAGGAACTGGAGTTGGATATTTGGAACTTCTGAGAGTCAGAATATTTGGAATTGTCAGAGTCGGGGCCTTATCCCTTCCAATTCTGCAACCCTGCAAGCAATGCAGAGATGCACATTGAGAGCGTATCATTAAACAGCGATAAAAAAAAAAAACTGTTGGACATTCTTCGTAGACCGAAGTATCAAATATGGTTAGATTGTAGAAAAGATTGTGAATTATAATAATGACTCCATGGTCGGCATTTTTTTTCACACACATATCTAAATTATTACTAATGGTAAAATAAGAATTTTAGACCGGATTTTTAAGAGTTGGAGTCAAAGTGGAGCGTTTGGGCTACTAACTCCACAACCCTTTGTACAAAGCTATGGGAAATAAAGATTACATGTAAATGTCATCCAATGACAAATGAAGACGAACCTGTACTATTACTATTTTTTAACCCTCAATTCAGCTTACTATACTATTTCAGACTAATGAACTATCTTATCTTTCAATGCTCAATTCAGAGTGGGAGTAGTGTAGTATCTGTTCTGTTGTCATGAGACCATTCTCCCAGACATTACCACCTTCTTCGGGGAGGGGCAGTGTAGTATATGTTTATTCGTCATGACACTATCATCCTAGGCATTATCTTCTCATCCTATTTTTTGGAGGGGAGAGAGTAGTGTAGTAACTGTTCTGTTGTCATGAGATCATCTTTTCAGGCATTACCCCCTCCTTTGTAGTATATGTTTGTTTGTTATACACACTAGCAAAAATATGCATCCAGAAGGAACATATTTTTTGCGAGTTACAATAATAAGAATGGCTTGTTTTAAAACAACAGGTTAAATTGAAGATGCCTACTGTGTCATGGCGGCCAAATCTTTTTTGCGCTAATTTCTACCCAAATAGAGAACCCCAAAATGAGTGTAATTATCATGAATTCAAACAGATATATTTGTTTATTTTGCAAATGAAAAATAAAGGATTACAAAAATATGAACGGAAAAGTTAAAATACATAAATATTAAAATACGAAGAGAAGTAAAATGGGCACAGATTAAAAGATTACAGTTTTATTGTCGACTGATTAACTCAAGCAGATTTAGACGGGCTAATCCATCGCAAACTTCACACCCGTTTAGTGCAATTTTCAGGTTTGGACACTTTTCTCCTCCTTCTCACATCAGAAAATCTCATCACTTCACACCAAGACAAATAAATAATTCAGATTTAGAAGGATTAAAGAAAGCCAATACCAGATTTCCATATAAACCAATAGATTAAGTTTACATTGAACTAAATGAAAACAAATTGGAATACAAAAAAAGAGAGGGCTTATTCTTTGAATTTAATCTCTTTATATGAAGTACCATTTGCATATATATATATATATATATATATATATATATATATATATACACTAGCACCCCCCCCCCCCCGGCAGCAATTAATAAAACAATAGTTTTCTTTACAGAAAAAAAAAGAAAGAAATTAGATTTGACATTTTGGTAATTTGGAGGAAAACAACAAAAATATGATTGTCGTAGTGTTATTTGATATATTCTAATGTTGGGAAATTTACTGTGCATGAACATAGTCAAATTTTATTTGTTAGAAAAAAAACAGGTTTATAGATATGGTATTTAAGATATTCAAAGTCGAGGAATTTTATTTTGTTTCAGCATAAAAATGAAACTGAATTCTCCATTAATAACTGGTTATATAATGAAATGAATAAATGAAAGACTGGAACGTCGATTGGTCAAATAAAACAATTTCATATTAATGAGTATTTCGAAATGGTTACTTTGTGCTTTTCGCCTTTATTATTAAAGACAGAAAAAAAGACTTAATGAATAGTAAAAAAAGAATATTTTTTGTAATTTAGAAAGATTAGAGTTTTTTATTCTTTTTCATAACAAATGTTAAACATCATGATCAAGTTTTTCAGGGTATTCACACGTAATAGTCTAAAAAGTAGAATTTCATGGGGGGGGGGGGCTGTCAATCAACAATAATACCCATATTTTAACATTTTTATTTACGCCTTAAAAATAAGATATTTAATTAGCCAATTTGAAAGAAGTTATTTATTTAATTTTCACGGGAAATATAAACACAATGAAACAAATCAATTGCTTATAATTAAAATTAAAGAAAGATGTATAGTTGGAAAAAATATAAGATTAAAGAAATAAAATATGGGTAAATTTGTATATTAACAGCTGCTGCTAAATCTCTGTCCCCCAAAATGAAATTCAGCATTTTTAGGTGATTACGTGTGAAGAGTGAACACTGTGGAAAACGGAAAGACGAAAAATAAACAATTATTTTAGAATTTAGAGTGGGCGATCAGTTTCATAAATATTTAACGTAAAATTATGCCCCATCTCCAGGACATTCTAACTTTTTAGGGAAATTAATAAAAATATTTTAACTGCTAACCCTAAGTCCGACTGGCAAGATCACAAAACCACACGTAAATAGACTCATCCCCCCGCCCCCCCAAAAAATGCAACGGAAAGAAAAAAAGAAAAAAAAGGAATTTAGTTAATGCCCTAAAACGCTAAAATGGTCCGGAAGTGAGGGGATCATTTTAAATTAAATGGATATACGAAACTGATCCCCACTCTAAATTCTAAATTGCGTTTTTTCATATTTCTGCCAAGTTTTTAAGGGTGTTCATACGTAATCGCCTAAAAAAAGAAGAATCTATTTTTTGTTTTGTGGAAGGTGAGGTGATTTAACAGAGGGTGTTAATCTACACTTATACTGTGAGTCTTAGGTTTTTTTTTTGCGTAATTTGGACAGAATAGTAAAACGGCGGTTTGTAAAGAAAACATTAAACAATAAGTTTGTTGTTATTTATCTATTTTTTACGAAAATTAAATGCTGGAATAATAAAAAAAATAAAAAATTTTTTTTTAACTGTTTACTTGTAATGAATGTTGCTATTTTAGGAAAAAGCACGCTTAAAAAATGAGGTGTATAAAAATAATTAATTAAGTTAAAAAAAACAACTTGTTTTGCTTTTTGATTGTTGTGGGGTGAAAGAAATTATTCCCCTTGCAGTAGGCAGCAGGGCACACGTCTTTTGAAAAGTAATGAACATGGTTTCGATTTTTTGTTATTATCACTTTAATTAATTACTGGTAATACCGACAAAACTATTCCATATATATAAGCAGATAGGGCAATCAGATCATAATCGAATAACAACAAACAATTATTTATTTTGAACTGTTTAAATGTATAATTATGCTAATTAGGTTAACAAAAGATTGTATTTGCAACTTTGTTTGACTATAAATAGAGTATTTCAAAATAATAAAGTAATCTGTTTTGATTATAATATAGTAGTGATAAACAAGAAAATATTTGTAGGTACACAATTTCAACATAACATTTAATAAGATTGACGAAATAACCATATTTGCTGAGAACAGGGAGACATTAATTACTAAAACAAAGTAAAAGAAAAAACTGGTAGAGAAGATCAGGAATCTATTTGAAAAAAATGAGATTTTTTTCTTTTTCCTACCTCTTTAAGCAACATAGTTGAAAGAAAAGAAATTAATGAATGGAGGAGAAAAAGGTGTTTTTTTTTTCGACCGAGACGTCTTTCGATCGACTCTTTTTCAATGTAATCGTCGGCTAAATGATGGGAGTGAAAATACGAATAAGACCATGGTTAAAAGAAACATAAAAATCATTGCCGAATGAGGGTAAAAAAAAATATTATGAGGTAGGTATTTCAATGTACATCCATCGGTTTTAAACTCTGGGTGTATTCCTGCTTGCAGAGACGGTTGTAGCAAATTAATAGTAACCGCTTCAAGAATCTTGAGATAATTTCTCGAACAAGCCCTGTGCAAGAGAGAAAACACCTCATCGGAATACCCTCTCATGCAAAATTGGCACTCCAATAAATGGTTTCTAATGGCCGACTCATGGGCTTGTAAACGCCCGGATGTCGGCCATTGTCTATGCTTACATATTGTGATGGGGATGTGTTGAGAAATTCTGACTTCTAATCGCTAAATGGTACTCCCCACGTAGTCAGCCTCGCACTGGCCACGAAAATGGTAAGCAACTGAATTGTATCGAATGGTTGGAATAACATCCTTACGGAAAGAGGGGAAAGCACTTTGAGTCCCAAACACCATTCGCACGTTGGTCGCAAAATAACAGTGAGAAACGTTTGAAGCAATTCTATGTGATAATTCCCGACTCGGGGTGCCAACCCATGACAATTTCACATAAACGAGTATTTGTGGGGGCTAAAATAAGTTCCCCTTTTAAATGCGGCGATTTTGTCTTTAATACATCTTTCAATGGTGTTTAAGGGATAACCATTGGAAGAGAGGATTTCTGTTATTCTTTTAAGTTCTGCATCTATTTTCGAATTAGAGCAGATCAACAACAATATGTGTCCCGTAGTCAAACCTTCAGTGTTTAAGCTCAAGAGATATTGATTTATAATTCCAGAACATTCATAAATAGAAAATAGAACAAAAGCAGATTCCAACGATAAAATATTTTTCAGTAGATTCATTTTTTCACAGTCGTTTCTACATTTGTCCAGAAATAGAAAAGAAATCGATACTATAAATGAATGTTTTCTAAAGTAAATTTTCATATTTTTAATATTTTTTCGGGGGGGGGGGGGGGGGGTTCTGATGAAGCATTTGTTCTAAAAGATTCAAGATATGTGTGTAAAACCTTGATTGTTTGAATCAATCAAGAAACGGCTGTCAAAAAATTATTCTCTTTACTGAAAAATAAAGATATTCTTGTGGAATCTGCTTTTTTGTAATGTCTCTCTCTTATATATATATATATATATATATAATGTATATAGAATTATTAATGACAATATATGTATTAGCATATACTATCAGTGCCTTTTTATTTTGCAGTCTCTTTAAAAGATTCAGCTCGATGATTACCAATCAGTAACAACAGAGAATATATAAGTCAGGTTCATTTTATATTCCAATAACCATGTTTTGTGAGTTTGCTCTTTTCATTTTTTATTTGGTTGTTGTCCAAAAATGAACCACTGTATAGTGTAGGTTTATCAAGACATTTTAATCCAAAAACTTTTTACTCTTTGTGAATTTTTCTGATGATTTTGTAGTGTTGCAGAGACGATATTGCCATAAAAATGTTGTTTGGCTCACAGCAAATGAAACGGGGCTCACAGAAATGTTATGTTTTTTGGAAATGTGAAAAAATAAAAATGAAAATAAAAATAATAAAATAAAAACATGGTTATTGGAATATAAAATGAACAAACTTATATATATATATATATATATAAGAAAATTAATACTGTTTGTGTTATAAAAATCGATATGTTAACATAGAACATTCAAATAAATTTCAATAAGGGTTAAATTTTCCTTTGATTCCATCCGTGGTCACAGGGGGGCATTATCGGTTAGGTTCATAAAATAACTGAAATGTATTAGAATGTAAAGAAACGAAATTCATTCATTAAAAATAGCTTTTCTTTATTTAATAAAACAAAAATAAAATTAAACAAAAAATATTTCAGTGAAGAATATATTTAAAAAATGTTTAAACATTTAAATAATTATTTTAATGGGTACTTTTAATATTTTAATTGAATTATCCAGTATTTATTAAAACCATTTGTCATTTTATAGCTGCAGGTTTTTTTTTTTTTGGTAAAGACTTTGAACACATTCATTTCTTACTTTTTTTTTTTTTAAATAAAACTTTGAACACGTTCATTTCTTACTTTTTTTTAAAAAATAAAACTTTGAACACGTTCATTTCTTACTTTTTTTAAAAAAATAAAACTTTGAACACGTTCATTTCTTACTTTTTTTTTAAAAATAAAACTTTGAACACGTTCATTTCTTACTTTTTTAAAAAAAATAAAACTTTGAACACGTTCATTTCTTACTTTTTTTTTAAAAATAAAACTTTGAACACGTTCATTTCTTACTTTTTTTAAAAAATAAAACTTTGAACACGTTCATTTCTTACTTTTTTTTTAAAAATAAAACTTTGAACATGTTCATTTCTTACTTTTTTTTTAAAAATAAAACTTTGAACACGTTCATTTCTTACTTTTTTTTTAAAAATAAAACTTTGAACACGTTCATTTCTTACTTTTTTTTAAATAAAACTTTGAACACATTCATTTCTTACTTTTTTTTAAAAGAAATACATAACTCGTGCAGGAATTTCTTTTTAAAAATAAAACTTTGAACACGTTCATCTGTCGTTTTATTTTTTTACATAATACTTAACTCGCGCTACTGACAATAACAAATCGACTGGTGCTGTTGGATTTACATCCACACAAATAGCAGGACATTTGTTTTTTCAAATTAAAACTTTGAACACATTCATTCGTTGTTTTATTTTTTTAAAGTAATATTTTCTTTGTGATGATTGCATTAATAACTAGACTGTTATTGTTGAAATAAAATTCAAAAACTAGCAGGATTATTTTTCCAAATTCAGTTTTTGCATGCATTCATGCATGGTTTTATTTCTTAAACTAACTCACGATCATTTTGACCGAGATCAAAGTGTAGTATCTGTTCCGATGGATGCTATAACCCTTAGACCGATACCGTCTTGGCCTTCAAGCCTTGATTCTGCCAGTCTTAGGGATTGTCCTGTCCATTTCTAGGAGAGCCACCCTCCCAGGCTTTGCTTTCTCACTTTCAAGAAGGGGTTAGTTTATTGCTAATCGCCTGAGGCGCCCCTTTCGGGGAATGCCGATGGGGCTACCCAGGCATTTTTTGTCAACTCAACCTCTAGGGCGCTGGCTTTTCAATCTCACTTTCCGACCTTGTGTCACATCTTACCGCTGTGAGAGGGAGATAAAAAACTTTGTGATGATTGTATTAATAACTGGACTGTTACCGTTGGAATAAAATTCAAACAATAGCTGTGTGAATATATGTATAAAATATATAAAAGTATGTTGGTTAGATATAAAAAACTGGACCTAAATAGCATTTAAGCTGACAAATCAAGCTAATATTTTTTTATTTTTTATTATCTTTCCGTTTTTGCTGGAGATGGGGCATCCTACCGGATGCCAGACATTCACTGGCTATTTCAGACACTCCAGCCTAGAGATCTTTTTAAGATTCTAACCGTCACTTTAAGTGCAATTGTTTGTATTTCTCTTGCACTCGGTTCACCGGGTATACTCGCCAGATAGCTTTTGAAATTCTTTTCTTTTATTAGTCCTGTTGCTTCTATAATTACTGGCATGATGGAGATTTTCTTAAGATTCCAGTTTCTTTTCATGTCGTACATAAGACCTTGGTATTTCGTAATCTTTTCCCTTTCAGCTCTGTTTAATCCTGCATCATTAGGGACACTGATTTCAACTAGGGTGTGTGTGTATATATATAAATATATATATGCACATAGTAATGCACAGACACACTGTTACGCTCTATCAGAAGCTCTTCAGTGTAGCTAGACAAGCAAGTGCTTCTAGCTGGGATCAAAACTCGACCATCTAGTCGATGGCCGGCGATTTTAACCATTCGGCTATCAGTCGAAACCTACAAGTAAGCAAAATCTCACTGTTTATATAAACATTGTCAAAGTTTATATATATATATATATATATATATATATATATAAATAAATAAAGGTTAGTTAAAAGTATTGTATTATTTGACAGCTCATGTGTTTTTGCATAAGTCATGAAGTCCAGATTGGATTGGGAGACGTTAAGCTCTCGTGATACTTTCAGAGCGCTACTTGTCTGATTTGCCACTCGCCTGGAGCTCAGCCTCGGAATCATTGGGTTCGTGCAATTCAACCAAAATTTCTTAAATCATCTGGTTACTGTACCATGATAAACTCCAGCGTCACACGAATGTTTTACTGCATTATAACCAGAAGTCAGAGTCAGAGGTTAGGGAAGAATACTAGAAGTTAAGTTGAGTCAAATTTTTTAATCTTAGACAGTCTGAATATTGAAAGACTGTACCCAACTAGCAGCAAACTCCCACCCCTTCACTGTAGAGGACCTGAGATGCTGGAAAACTTTCTATTCTAATAGCTTTTTTCCTCAAACTGGTTACCTTTGGAATTTCTTCCTTGCTCTGTTCCCCGACTGTACCAACATGCAGAAATTTAAATGTAATGTGAACAAACATCTTGCCGCACAACTATCACAGTAGCCCCTTACGGTTCAGTGACAATTTGCCTTATTTGGGGTGAAGTAAAGAAAAAAGAAAAAATTGTGACAGAAAAAGTTTCTCCGAAATGCGATGCTATAAAAAAAAAAAATAATTAAGTCTTCAAATTTTTAAATATTTTGTTTTGTTGGAAATTTTTAGTTGATTTTTCCAATATTCCAATATAAAGAAAAAAGAAGAATTCCATAAAGAACAAATTCTGCAAGCAAGTATTCTTCCTTCGCTTTTAGCATAACACATCTCAGAAAGACAATTAACAGAAAAAAAAAAGTTAATGTCAAGAATAGTTAAGAGAATTAGAGTATGCCAACAATTATCTGTTACTCATAAAACCACCATACGACGAAATAGTCAGATATTAGTCAAAATATTCTCTTCTTTGCGTGTCTTTGAAGCATGTGGTCATACAACTGTTTCACATTTTTTTATGCAGTCCTTTGCATCATTGTTGTACTCTGCGAGATCTGTCAAGCTGCACCGGTTGGTCAGTAGGGGGCAGACAAGGCAGTATTGCATCGTATGGTTCTCCTCTCCACATTCATTGATGGTTGAGTCAGTTTTTTAGCCACATCTACTCATAGGAACTTTTGATCGCCCCATTCCCATTCTCAAGCAGTTGAATATTTTCCGCTGGAGCCAGGGTGCCTCTAAATCGGGAGAGAGTGCCTCAGAAGGGAGGGATTCACATGTCAGTAGGAGGGGGAGGGATTCTCTAGCCGTCTGGTCCACAGCTGTAGTCTGGTCTCTTCCTGAGATGATGTTATTCCTAACAATTTTCTTCCAATATATAAAGTCAGTCTCTTTGACATACATAGCTTTCATCATCATTATATTTGGTTTAACGTCTGTTTTACATGCTGGCATGTGTTGGACGGCTTTTAGAAATTGACTTTCAAACTAACCTATCTGCGCCCAGGTCTTTTTTTTATCCCTTTTTCTCTCAAGTCCATCCTTATAAATTCCTTTCAGGTTTTCTTTGGTCTTCCCCTACCAACAGACCCTGCTACCTCAACTGCTCTACATCTACTAATCCAAGAACGCTCCTTACCAACAAAGTCTCTATATCCCCGGAACACCTTCTATATGTGTGTGCACGTATGGTATATATTTCATAACATATTTATTGCTTAATTTTTATTTATTTATTATTCCTGAGCCGTATGTTTAGAAGCCACACCTCATGGGCTTTTAAACTGTTTTCTATCAAAATTTAAAAAAAAAACAAAACAAAAGCAAACATTTTACAACCGAGAGCTTGGTACTTCTTGATTTTATGGCTTTAAAAACAAATGATCTGAGAACATGCTTACACCACGTAATCCATAAATGCCCAAGAAATACATGTTTACAAACACATGAGAAACGAGAGAATTCATTTCTCACGCTAAAGATAATTGAGTTCGTATAATTCAGAACATGATCTGTTTTTTCTTTCCTTAATGTATGCCAAGGGCAAAGTGGCGACGCTTAAAATGATTGATTCATTAAACAAAATGTAATGTTTCTGCAGTCTGTTTTAATTGGGTGTGTGTGGGAATGGGGGTTCGAATTAAACATCCACAAAGTGATAAATACAAGTGTCAACATAAAATACACACACACATACACATATATTTATGTATGCGTCTTTAAATGACATGGAATTTTCCCCGTTTGGTGATTCTTTTGATGATATTCTTGATGGGGCGAGCAAGTTTTCTGATCTCTGATGGTAGCCGGTATAATATGTTTCGGAATGTTTTTGGTTCGGCTATCACTCGAGCGCTTTCGACCGTCGCAGTCATAATCAGGAGTAGGTTTTTAGTTTTAAGAACACTTGAGTCATTGTGGATTTTTTTCATTATTTTCATGAAGGTTTTTGGTAGGAGGAGGAGAGGGAGAGTTAAATGTATTCGATAATTAAAAATATAATTTAAACGTTATATGAACCTTCGTTAATAAATGGAAGAAATTACCATAAGTTCATTAAAAACAAACTCATCTTAAAGAAAAAGGGCCACACGTCAATATTGGCTTAATATATGATTTTAAGTTGTCTTTCACAAAAAAATCCAAGTTGAAAACTTTAGTGAACTAAATTTTTGCCCTATTATCAAATTGTGTTTCAGTCTTTTTTTGCAAGTGTTGGGACGATTAATAGGAACTTTTTGGGGTATCGGAATCGAAATTTTTTTAGCCTAATTTCTGATTCCAAAAACAATTCTTTTTAATTTTTTTGGCTTAAAACTTAATTTTCTATTGCTGGTACTAATGCTTAAATGCTAAATATTTATTGGTTTTAAACTACCAGTAAAACTAGAATTTATAGATCATAACAGATTTTGGTAAAAAAAACTGGCACGGTAAAAATTCCACAGGCAAAACTGGCACAAGTGGATAAATAGGATAAAATTCCACAAGTGAAAAATATAGACGAAAATCTTACAATGAGTTTATCCAAATCTTGAATGCAATACATATATCCAAATCTTGGATGAAATACATAATGGGAAAACATTACGAAGTTCGTTGAATTAAAAACAAAATTATATTTACATTCGAAAGTAGTTGAGGACTCTCCGTTAACCCCCCCCCCCCAAAAAAAAAGAAAATGAAATTCTACTTTTTAGGTGATTAGACGATTTTAGAATCGGAATCGGTAATTGTATCAGAATCAGGAATTTAGAAAAGAATCAGTAAACATATTGGAATCGTTCCATCACTAGTTTTTATATGGTCCAAATTGGAGTTCTTTTTATTGATTTACTATTAAAAGAAAAATCTAGCTTGTCTCTACTATGCTATGAATCATATTAAGAAGATTCAATGTGTTAGCTGTTGAAATGAAACATATGTATAGTCATTTTTGTATGTTTTTTTTTTGATAGATAATGGTATTTTTCCCAATGTTCAGGCTGATTTCATCTAATAATTATTGTTTCCATCATGATTAATTTTCATTTACCACAAGATGACATTACATTTGTAAAGAATTTTCAACTTGTTCAAAGGCTGCATTTTTAGTTATAAACTGTGAAATTTCGTTTCTGGAACAATAGCACACAAGATGGCAAATTTTCTAATTTCTAACAAACTTTGAACAGTCATAATTCGGTGGCTAACTGTGCTACCAAAATAAATTTGGGATCATTATTTATGTTTTTGATTGAAACTAAAATTTTGGGTTTACCTATTATGATGGTATTCATTAACCTTTTGCTCAACTACGTTCCATACATAGTAGTCCAGAGGATTAAGATCTAGGAAGTCAAATGTTAGGGGTCCTGTGATCATGAAAACGTTTTCATTCGTTTGAACTTGATTGGTTCTAATTACGCAATTTTCCGTTACCTTTTTCTGATCAATACATATTAAACATCAATTAATAAATATTCCCGAAATTTCAGTTTCTTTGGAATATTTTAACGGGTTTTTCAGAGGCATAACATTTGGAAATTCAAATGGGTCAGATTGGCATTGATTTTAATGTTCATAACGGGTTATAAAAATGGTGCAAAACTTGTTTATGGAATTAAGTTTACTTATCCTGGGACAGGTATTCCTCTAGTTTTATGATATAGATCAACTCCTTTGGGGGTTATTAAATACCAAAACAATATCTATAGCGAAATATTCATTTTATAAAACCCATTGAACACAGTTGCTATTTTGCCGAGAGCGGGGAGAGAAATCATGGGTTCATACCTTTCCCCAACAGTTTTAGTGAATGGTTGAACACAATAGATCCAAAATGATTTGAACTATAAGCTGATACCAGAGCCGCATCCGTATTCATAGCACCAAGCACACACAACAGAGAATGTGCTTAGAAAAAGGGTCTTTTTGGACAACATTTAAGATTGTTCCTTCTGACCCACAGTGTTTTTTTGCAATCGATCTCATGGATATTCTAGGATTATCACCAACGGTGTGCTGTACTTGGCAAATAAATCCAGCTGTTCTAATGCTATCAGTGTGTCTAGAATGTCTCTTATGTTTCGATAATGGTGATACCTTTCCACTTTTGCAAACGAAAAATTATGCGACTTTTAAAAATGATTCTATTTCTAAATTGCCATATTCAGCCATTAGTCACAATAAATGTGTGCCTCTTCATTTGTTGTGAAATTATAGGGTCTGCCATTCGTTGTGGAATTATAGGGTCTGCCATTCGTTGTGGAATTATAGGGTCTGCCATTCGTTGTGGAATTATAGGGTCTGCCATTCGTTGTGGAATTATAGGGTCTGCCATTCGTTGTGGAATTATAGGGTCTGCCATTCGTTGTGGAATTATAGGGTCTGCCATTCGTTGTGGAATTATAGGGTCTGCCATTTGTTGTGGAATTATAGCATCTGCCATTTGTTGTGGAATTATAGGGGCTGTCATTTGTTGTGGAATTATATGGGGCTGTCATTTGTTGTGGAATTGTATGGGGCTGTCATTTGTTGTGGAATTGTATGGGGCTGTCATTTGTTGTGGAATTGTATGGGGCTGTCATTTGTTGTGGAATTATAGGGGCTGCCATTGATAATTCTGAAATATAGAAAATTTAAAAAAAATCAAATAATATTCCTGCTATAGTAGAAATAACGTTTGTCCAAGGTTTATTGTCTATCTTCCTTTCGACAAGAGGTTCAACGCTGTCTGGCTATCCTTATGCTAAGTCTCCACTGATTATGATTGTGAGGTTTGACTGTCCATTTGCCACTGTTTTCGGTTTTGTCTGATGGTTTGATTCCATGTCTTCTTATGGTGACTGGCTTTCTTTTTGCTGTCCAGTTTTAGGTCTCTGCAAGTAATATACCCCTTGCTTCTTTCAACATTCTCGAACCAGCGAACACGGTTTATCCTTATTAGAACATCAAGTTTTGGGATGGCCAATTTCTCAAGTAGAGTGTCTAACCTAGTGTCTATATATATATATATATATATATATATATATATGATTAATTTAATCCACAAGACTGGAAATAAACAAAGAAACCCGAAAAAAAAAAAGTAGCGTGATACATAATATTCTGTAGTGTCAATATGTTGTAGTCTGCTGGAAAGCAGCCTTGTGATATTGTGTTGCACAGACGGGTAGTTCTTGGAAAGAAACTTTGTTCATGAAAGTTCCATTTAGTTTTAGGTACACAGAGGAAAAAAGGAAAATTATTTACAGTGGTTGTCACAAGACGAGTTATTGCTGTGAATGCTTAGGAGGGAACTATAGATTGGAGCTCAGTCGGGCATCTATCATGAAAATAGAGTAGAGAAAGACTAGCAACGTCTATTCTGTGAGAAAGAGACTGTAGGGAAGAGAAGACATCCCTACTAGATTACTCTGTCAAGGAAGTAAAGGATGCTTTGAGCGGCACCTCCCCAGATGTGGCAACAGTACTCCATTTTAGGACGTATTTGACTCTTATACAGGCACAGGATTGCATCAGGAGTGAGATACTTTCTAGAGTGGTTATTCATTTAGATATATGATATATATGCCGATAGATGACAAAGGGTTTAATGTGATAAGAATTGTCAAAAAGATCGTTAAAACGAGAGATACCTACAGAACCAATAAAATAAAAAGAGAAGAAAAACTAATATAAATCAAGCAACAAGAGAATGCATCATTCAAATTTAAAATTATTGGGTAAACATACTAACGGTCCTTCCACACAGAAAAGTAAAAAAAATCTTAGTAAAATAAGTTTATATAATTTTTTTTTCTTTATATTATGATAGTAGGAAGGTTTTTTTGAGTAAAACCAATGTACTATTAATTAGTAAAATAGAAAAGAAGATGTGTTAAAAGACTTATCGCCTTGAGGAGAAAAAATCTCGATAATGCGATAGAAAAACAGAATTGTTGACCTGGAGAAACGAAACGAAGCAAAATTTGAAAAATTTAAATTAGGTATAAAATGATTTAGTGCTAAATAATTTTTTTTTATTAACACTTGTAAACTATTGCTTATTGCTTTCTGTGAAATGTTCGTTTTTCGTTCAACACATTTCGGTCGATCTAAAACGTGACAGTGGTCCACCATATTGGATGATTTGGGGTTTATTTACAAATTTTTTCGATATAGTTCATAGATTTCAACTGTGCTTTTCGCACGTAATACTTACTTGGAGTTTAACTCGAAATGATTCCTCGGTTAATATTATTTAACAAAAACAACAACATAATACCATTCTTACAGGACCGGCGGGACAGTTATAACAGTTGGGGGCACTCCTAAAAAGTGTGGGGGGGGGGGCGGTTAAACACATGCATATATAACTTCATTATTGATGACTAATTCTTATACACGTAATTTATCGTATTCTGTGTAGAGTAACCAATTATTGTACTTTGCGAAAATAAGATTTGGTGCTTCTGTTGTTTAGGCACGACATGAAAATATTTAAAGAAATGTATAAACTTTCTTGTTAGCTGAAAATAAGAGTGTACAGAAAAAATTACGGAAATTCATCCAGTATTTATTAAATTATAAGAAAAAGAAGAAAAAAACGATTTTACATATTATTAGACATTTTGTTACAAGGGAGATAACTAATTTTTTTACCAATTTAAAATAGGGCGATTGAAATATACAAGATGGTAGACCCGCTAAAAATCATTTTTTATTTTTAATTCAATAAATACTGGATGAATTTGCGTAATTTTTGATGTACAGTCTTCTATTAAGCTACGACGTAAGTACATAACAAAGTTTATACATTACTATACCTATTTTTTAAAAAAATATATGTCGTACCTAAACAGCAGAAGCACCAAAGATTTGTAAAAAAAAAAATAATGAAAACAAATTCATTTCGACTATTCCAATCCATTGAATGTTTACATTTCTATAATTAGATTTCTTCTTTTTTTTCTAGAAGAAAAGGCAATTTCTTTTTTGTTCCCTTTGAAGTGTTGTGTGGCGAAATTAATTAATTATAGAAGTAGAAGGCAACTTATGAACACTCGTTTGATTCAAGAAAATCTTAATATCATTACTTGACATTCAAATTGAAGGGCAAAACATGCCAGAAAGAATTTAAAACAAATTTCATTGAAGAATGTTTTCAAAATTGCTAGCGAGAAAAGTACAAAAAAGTTATCCGCTTCAATTTGACACGATTGAACTTTCGTGATTGGTTTAAAGGTGCCACTCTGAAAAAGAAACTAAAGTTAAACCACTTGATATTAATGACAAAATTTTTTTTAAAAATTCCATAAAGACTTTTTTTATAACCTTGTAATTTTGTGCCTAGTCTATACTTCTATAAAAAAGACATGAGGGTACTTTGGTATAATTACCGTACCAAATTGTTGGCCCCCAAAATGCTAGGTTACGTAATATATTTTTTTTTCGATGTATAACAAAAAACGGTGCCCGGAAAACTCGGCAACGGAAAATTCGTCAATGGAAAATTCGTCAACGGAAAACTCGGCAATTTTGGCCAAGTAGGAAAATTCGGCAATTATCGAATAAATATCGATTGAAAATAGATTTTAGAACACTTTTTTCAAACTTGAGCCTGAGAGAACGTCGGAAACTTTTTTTTCAAACTTGAGCTTGAGAGAACAGCGGAAACACTTTTTTCAAACTTGAGCCTGAGAGAACGTCGGAAACCCTTTTTTCAAACTTGAGCCTGAGAGAACGTCTGAAACCCTTTTTTCAAACTTGAGCCCGAGAGAACGTCGGAAACACTATCTCAAACTTGAGTGAGAAAGAACTGTGTAAATGTTATTTCAATCTTGAGTGTGCAGGCCCCGCAACATTTCTATTTTAAACTTGAGCATGAGAAACAGACCGACAAAGTTTCTTCTATAGATGTATGTAAGTATGTATGCTTCTAAACCATGAGAATTCATACTATCAGTTGATAAACTTTGTTAATTTCATTGCAAATCTCGCCTTCTTATGAAAAGGAGTTAAGAAAAATGTTAAAAACATTTATTTCTTTTAAAAGAAAAGAAAAGAAAAGTTAAAACTAAAATAATTTAATTTTTTACACAAACAAAGAAAAATTAAAAGCATATGTTTGTCGCACAAGATTTTGCTTGCTGTGGGAAGTTAGTGAAATGTGTAAGAAATAAAAACCGAAACTTCCAAATATAATTTGGCCGATTAAACAGTTGCTGTTTTGTCAAGATTTTGTTTTTGCTGTCGTAAATAAACATTCTTTTTATTATGAAAATAAGAGGGAAAGTGTCTTTGTTGGAGGAATATGGAGAATTCATTCTAGTCGTGTAAATATATTTTAAATACATTAAAACAATTAAAATTAATTTAGAAGTAAGAGTATACTGGCGGCATTCAACCGGCGACGTTGCCCGTGTGAAAATATATTGTTGGTCGGAAAAAATTTCAAATAAAATCATGTTTACAATTTTTGCCATGAAAAAAAAGTTAAAAATAACATTTGCAATATGAGGTCAAGTAATGACAAAATCTTTGAGTGCAGTGTTTTCTTACAAAAGAAAAACTACTTGTTGACACTGCGTTTTTTACAGACAGTTGTAAAATGGTAACTGGCTTTAAGGAATTCGTTTTTATTTATTGTAAATCCTAAAAATACCAACAAAAATAATTATTCAAATGTTTAAGCCTTTTGTTTGTTTTTTAAATACATTCTTCACTGAGATATTCTTTGTTTAATTGGTCCCCCGATTTATAAAATCGGGGAACTTATGTTTTGAGGCATGTCCGTCCGTCCGTCCGGATTTTTCTCCGCAACCATTCATTGAATTTCTCTGAAATTTTGCATGAAGTTGTAACTTTGGTCAGGTTAGAAAGTGACATTCTCCGATTTTTGAAAAATAAATCTGGTTAGCCTCCCAGGGGGTCAAAAGGCCCCGAAATGGCAAAAAATGACATTTTTTTGCCCCATAACTTTTCATCCATCCATTCAATTTCTCTGAAACTTGGCCAAAATGTGGAGGCAATTGTTCCTAATAGAAAATAAGTATCACTGACCCTGGAAAAAATCTGGTTCGCGCCCTCAGAGGGTCAAAAGCCCCCAAAATGGCAAAAAATGACCCTTTTCTCCCATAACGTTTGATCCATCCATTCAATTTTTCTGAAATGTAGAGGCAATTGTTCTGGATATAAAATGAGCATCCTTGACCTCAGAAAAATTCTGGTTCGCGCCCCCAGGGGGTCAAAATTGCCTCAAATTGTCCAAATTTATTGCATTTTACACTCGCCACATCGAGTCACATACATAGGGGGACCACGCGCGCGCGCGCGGCTTGTTTTATTTTTGGTTTATGAGACAAAGAAAATCTATTTAAAAAGAAAAATTAATTTTGTTTCTTTACATTCTAATATATTTCAGTTATAGACCTATTGGATTGACATTCTAATATTTTATCATATTGGCATGAACAGAAAAACAGAAACCAAGCAGAAATTCACTTCAACAACAAAAGCTCAAACTGGGGGCATAAAAACCAGCTCCCAGAAACCAGTCTCGCAAAAAGGCAAAAATAGCTGTCACGTGACCTGTCGCCAACTACGTCGGCCAAACCACTGGTGAAACAATATAAAAGCAGACCATGCAACAAAATCTGTCTCTTTTCTCTTTCTCATTTCAGCAAACAAGTAACAGCGTTTTCGTTTTACCCCCCCCCCCCCCCCAACCTTCGGGTGCGGGGAGGCTGATAGACATTTCACTTACGCACGCAGTGGCTACTTTCAACTCACACACACATGCGTACAGTCACACACTGCTGACAAAGACACACACACACACACATACGAATGCCTAAACGACTTATCAACTCATGTGCACGCACACACATTTGTACAAACACGAACAAAAGACGACACGCACATTCACACACTTGTACTAACGCCAAGCCTCACACTACACATACAAACATGGTCGCACACACGGCTTTCTACTATTCTCGGAACTGATTTCCAACAAACATTTCAAATTAACATTTTACCATGTAAGATTTTTACATATATAAATATTTTGTGTTACTTTTAAACTACGTTTTATTCTTCCTTCAACGTATGCATGCTTTATCTTTCATTCAACTTTCATACATGTTTTTCCATCTTTTATCTGTTTTTACTCTTTTAAACATTTCCTCAACTATTTAAATGTAAGTGTGGATCCTAGCACATTCTCTAAGACACAATATCTTAACAAGCTAAGGTCCGCGCTGCTACATAAAGGGGACCATGTCCCGACAGACAGAATAGAAGGAATATTTCTTTACTTCCGGACAGGAGAACACATTCCTAACCTTGGCCAGAATAATTTAAGGGAAATCTCAGATAAAGCCAACACTGCAGAGGTTTGGTTGTTTTATTTTATGGCATATCAACACTTTTTGGATTATTTAATGCCAAATCCGGTCATTTTGGTAAAAGTTTTTATGCTTTAACTTCTTTATATCTTCAAATAGTTACTCATGATGCTTAGTTTAGTTGTTTGGTTTTACAGCATATCAACCCTTTTTGGGTTATTTAATGCCGAATCCGGTCATTTTGGTAAGATTTTATGCTTCAAGTTCTTTATATCTTAAAATATTTATTCATGGTGTTTGGTTTGGTTGTTTTGTAGAGGAAAAATGTTTTTGTTTTGGGCTTTGCAGAACATGATTGAGTTTTGAAAAGGGAAAGAAAAAAAACAAAAACAATAACATCAACACTGCAGAGGTCCAAAGCACTTAGAAGATAATGGCACAGCCTACATATGAAGTCTGCAGATGTGGGGGAAGGGAACAAAAATACATTTAATTTGAATACAATTTATTTCAAGAAAAAGAATAAAGCTTTCATTTACTTGAAATATTTGTCTGATAATCTATATAATAATAAAACTTGAAAATGCCAGAACATTATTAAATTGGTAATTTAGGGTTCAGGGCTGGGAGCAGGACTACACAGGTATCCTAATTTATTACCATGCGACCCCAGGCTGGATTTCTACTAGTTTAAATTTAAGCTGAAAATTAATGTTTGATTCAATAAACTTCCAAACGATTGGATATGGTGCAAAAAAAAAGTCTCCAGCCTCATAGATCCCACATTGTTTGTCAAGCTTCAGCCCCATCGCAGCAATGTTGCATTCCTGTGCTTGTTTTACAAAAACTTCCACAAAATGTGCTCCAGCGGACTAACTGCACTCGTACCCTCTCTACATAAATACCCTCGAACAACCTGACTAGCAGCAAAATCCCACCCCTTCACTGCATAAGTTCCCAGATGCTGGAAAACTTTCTACTCTAATAGCTTCTTTCCTCGGACCGCTTTCCTTTCGAATTTCCTGCTCCCCTGACTGTACCAATATGCAGAAAATGTAACGTGAACAAACATCTTGACGCACAACTCCCAATTTAAGATGCCCCCTATAAATCTGTCCCTTAATCAGAGTAGCCCCTTACGTCTCAGTGGCAATATGCCTTGTTCGGGGGTCAATAATAAATAAATTAAAAAATTAGAAACTTTTTCTATATTTAATAGTTAAAACTTTTGATCAGATCTTCTCATTTTTATTTTTACAATTGGTCACTACTTGTCAAGGCTAAGAGCCACTCGAGGATAAGGATTAATGATATGAAATGATTGTCAGCCAAAAGATGAGGAACACTATGGGAGTACTAAAATTGATCAATGGTATGAACTATGTTTGATTACTTATGGGACGGTTTATGACAAGAATTTGTTGACATTGGATTTGAAGACGACCATGTTGTAATCAGAAGGGAAGCAGTCCTGCAGTAATGTGTTCTGCAGGTGGGAAACCCTTTCAAAGAAGCTATGTCCATGGAAATTCTGCCTGGAGCTAGGCACTGATTGAGGGAGAAAGGAAAGTGTTTTTCTGTTGTGGTAGAGGACGAGTTTTTGCTGTGAATGTCTCACAAGGAGTAACCAAAGTTTGCTGCTCAATCAAGCATCTTCTATGGAAATAATGACAGAGTAGAGAGAGACTAGCAACGCCTCTTCTGTGAGAAATGGGGTGGAAGGAAGAGAAGAGACACCCCTCTTACTAGATTTCTAATTTGATGCAATACATTTGTTTCTATACATAGATATTACATGGACTGAAGACCTGGGTGTTCCAAGTTCGAATCCAGTCGGTTCCACAGTACCACTTTCACTTAGGGATGTTAGCAACCTTCTCGTAGTCCTTCCCGTAAGTACCCGATGTCTTTGCAGAAAGATTTCTAACTAGAAAAACACCGGGGAAACTAATGCCAACACCAGAATCATCTGATTCACACGAAAGAAGAAGAAAACCCTATTTTAAACCTGACGTAGTGATATGTGACAAGAGAGAGAGAGTAACAACCCTAGTTGAAGTCAGTGTTCCTAATGATGTTCATTTAAACAGAACTCAGAGGGAGAAGAGAACTAAATGTACGACATGAAAAAAAAACAAAGAAAAAAAAACGAAACCTTCGGAAGATTTCAATCGGGTTATTTAGTAGCAAATTTTGGTAAAAGTTTTTATGCTTCAAGTTCTTTATATCTTCAAATATTTATTCATGGTGTTTCGTTTGAATTGATTGTTTTGTAACGGAAAATTGTTGTTTTAGGTTTTAGCTTTGCAGAACATGATTTAGTTTTGCAGAGAGAAAAGGAAATAAAACAATAACATCAACACCGCAGAGGCCCAAAGCTTATGACAACCTACATATGAAGTCTGCAGATTTCAATTATTCCAGTGATCATAAGAGCCACTGGGATTATGAAAAAGAACTAAAAAAAAAACCCAAAAAACTACCTGCCGAATATACCCAGTGAACCAAGTGCAAGAGAGACACAAACAATTGCACTTAAAGAGAAGGTTAAAATCCTAAAACGATCTTTAGTGGGCTAATATCTGGCATCTGGTAGGATGCCCCATCCCCAGCAAAAAGAAAGAGAAGAGAAAATTGGAATTAAAAAAAAAGATATTTAAAGCAGCCAGTCTTTTGTTGGCACTTTTTCACGAACCTTCATGGTTCAACTGTACTATAGTGTGCTGCTTGGTATATAGAAAATCTAAGTGGTGGTGGTGACCCCTTCTTTCCTTGCAGCCCTAAGCACATGCTTAGTTTGCTTAACAGCTAATCCAGCCCCCCCCCCCCCCCACGACTTGAAACCAACCAAATGGAGTAACAAAATAAATCAAATGAAATTAAAGTTGAAGAATATTTAAAAATGGTAAATCTGTTTATGTTCTTGGTTCTTAGCATTGAATCTGGGCCAGCAAATCCAAGACAGATTTGCCGCCTCCAAAAAGTGGAAAGAGAAAACTGAGGTTCCACTTCCACATGCTACTACGAGTTGTGTTCTTTGTTCACCCCCCCACCCCCACCCGGCCGCTCTACCCTTTGACCAGAACAGTTCCTGGCAAATGAAGGAGGAAGGAGAAAGTGAGAAACAGGAGACTTTATCAGTAAGCATTTCGGTTTCTTTTCGGTATCTGGATAGAGATCAGCCGTTTTTTTCCTTCTAACACAACCATAACTTTAGAGGGCTGATTATAAAAAGAAAGAGAAAGAAAGATCCCAAGACATAAAAGAACGAGGGGGGGGGAGAGATAAAAGCAATATGGCTAACAAAAGTTATATTCTATATAATAAAACTCTTCTACATTATAAAAATAATAAAATAAAACTCCTATTCAGCTATATAATAAAAATCTTCCTGTATTTTAAAGGTTGGAAAATTAGTTAAAAATAATTTATTTTGCTTTATCTACTCATTGGTGACCTATTTACATTAAAAATAAATAAATAGTTAATATAAGTTATAAGCCTTTTAAGTTAGCAAATGCCGATTTATAACGACAGCTAACCTAATGAAAAAGAGGTCAAAAACAAATTAGGCAACAAATAAATGTTACAAAAGGCAAAATAAGTTACTCTTCTAGAAGACTTCTACTAACTTGGATAAGTTTATTTGTGTTTTAACTTATTCTAAAGAGTTTTTTTTTGTTCAAAACAAACCTGGTACCCACCTGTTCAGTTAGAACGAAAAAATAATGGCTGAAAGTAGTTTCGATAATCGCTCAAAACACGAACATTAAGCAAAATAGTAATAGATAGAACATTACATTTTCCCACGATTGGTGACATTTATTGGATGTGTTTCTTACACTATTTTGTTTATTTTTCGATTTTTCATGAACAGCCATTTTTCCCTCTTCTAACTGAACAGTTTGTTTTGAACAAAAAATGCTTTAAAATAAGTTAAAACACAAATAAACTTATCCAGGTTAGTAGAAGAGTAACTTATCTTGCCTTGCATAACATTTTTATTTGTTGCCCATTTGTTTTTTTTACCTCTTTTTCGTTCTGTTAGCTGTCGTTATAAATGCTCGCAATCTTTGTTTAGCCACTTGTTTCAGTTGAACAAGATGACTACTTTACTCAAAGTTAAAAGCTTATAACTTCTAATATTACATTTTTATTTATTTTTAACGAAAATAGGTCACAAATGAGTAGGTAAACCGGAATAAATTGTTTTTGACTAATTTTCCAATGGTATTTCCTTTAAAGTAATTTATGTCGCTAATCATTACTATTAGTAATAATTACCGACGTTACTATTGGCGATATAAATTATTTTAAAGGAAATAGAGTTGGGAAATTAGTCAAAACATTTTGGTTTACCTATTTGAAACTTATTTGCGTTAAAAAATATAATTAATATTTAATACATATAAGCATGTTAAATTACTATAAATATCGATTCCGAGCAAAGTTTCCATCTTGTTTTGTCACAGGAAGTAAGGTAAAAAAGAGAATGCTTTTTTACTTTCACAACATGAAAATATTTAAAGAAATGAATAAACTTTTTTATGCACTTATGTGTTAGCTAAAAAGAAGATTGTACATAAGAAATTACGCAAATTTATCCAGTATTTATTAAATTATAAAAAAAAGAATAAAACGATCTTGCGTATCTGAAGACATTTGTACTTACTTATTAGGCAAGGGAGATAACTCAAATTTGGTTTTCGGGAAAACTCAAAATGGCGACCGACATAAAATCGTTCTTTATTTTTAATTCAATAAATACTGAATGAATTTGCGTAATTTTTGGTGTGCTGTTTTCTTTTCAGCTACTATGTAAGTACATAACACAATTTATGAATTTCTGTAGCTATTTTTTTTTAAGGAGAGACCTCACACGTCGGCATGAAAGTAAAGAAGCACTAAAAAAAGGAAAAGTGGTCGACCATAGTCGAGGCTGACCCGAAGTGTCGGAGAGGGCACCACTCTTTTTTCAAGATTACTCCACATACCCTTGATCCTCATCTTATAATGGCGAGTGTTTAGCAAGAGGGCCTCAAGTACCACTTTTAAAAATTCTTTGGTATGATTCGACCAAGGATTGAACCTTGGTCTCCCGGCCCATTAACGAATACTCTTACCATTGTACAAAATGGAACCTAAACAAGATGACTACTTTTCTCAGAACCGGTAATTTAACATGCTTATATCTTATATTAATTTCTTTAAGCAAATAGGTCACAAATGAGTAAGTAAACCCAAATAAATTGTCTTTGACTTTTTTCCTCAAATATTTTATGTCGCCAATAGTAATGTTTACCAAAAATTTTCCATTTAACAAAGTTAGTGTACACCCTTAAAAAATGCTTCGCCAGTGTTAGCACTTGCTGTTTATCTAGATATGTTACTAAAATAAAAATCATAGAATTACGTTAGTAATTTAATTTTTCATATGTTGATTTTTTTTTTATTATCGAGTGGCGGATTTCTTTCTGAATTCATTTCAGTCGGCGGGGTAAGTCTGAGGTGGATGGCTGATTTGCTATTTGCTTTCTCACTTCCCCTCAGCACTTGAAATGGTTTAGTCTGAGGGGCTACAAAAAAGGCACATGGTTTACTCGCTAACTTTTGTGTGACGGGATGGAAGTAAATATATTTATTTAAGAGTGTACACTATCGGTCAAAAATGACAACAAAAATTATCCTTTGCCAGTGCTCGCACTATAATATTCATATAAAATAACGTCTAAATCGGTGAAGTTAAAAAAAAACAAAAAAACAAGAAATAGGAAAGAAAACGTTAAAAACTGAAAAGTTTAAAAAAGAAAAGAAAAACGTGTAACTCAGTAAAAAAAGAAGGAAAAAAAGAAACATGTTTCATTATAGAAATAGAGGGTATTTTTTTACTCTAACTAACAGAACACAAATGGGTGAAAAAACAAATATGCAACAAATAAATGTTACCAAAGGCAAGATAAGTTACTCTTCTATCTACCTGAATAAGTTTATTTGTTTTAACTTATTGTAAAGAGATTTTTTTGTTCAAAACAAACCTAGTGTCCCCTCTGTTCAGTTAGAACGAAAAAAAAAAACATGGCTGCCCATAAGCCCTACACGAGAACCCTTGATGATCGCTCAAAAATCGAAAATTAAACAAAATACTGGTAGAAACACATCCAATAAATGTCACTAATAGTGCGAAAATGTAATGTTCAACCATTATTTTGTTTAATTTTCGATTTTTAAGGGGGGGGGCACTGGAATGGACATTGCCCCCAATCCTGCACGATAATCAAAAGACCGTTTCAGAAGATACGTAGACACACACAAATGCATACACATTGCTCTTTATTATAAAGTAGAGGATATACACATAAATATGCATTAATCTTTATAAGACAAGGCCTGTCTAACTTTTTAAATGAACTTTTAAAGTATGTAATATTTTTAAACAATTTTATTTAATTAATATAATTATCAAACGATACGGTAAGTAATTTAATTAAACTTCACAAGAAGCTGATTAAAAAAAAAAAATTTTATTGAAAAAAAAAAAAGGACCAGCATGCAACAAATGTTTTAACAAAAAAATGTATTCTGTTTATTTCGTTGTTAAAACAAACTTGAAATTGTCTTTAGATTAAAATTTTTCATAAGACGTCATAGATTTTATTGCAAAACCGATTTTCTTTTTAAATAACATATTCCTTCATAGAATTATCGGTTGTCTTGAACTTTTCAGCTTAAAGATGACTGCCATTGAAACATCTTAACGAGATTAGTTCTAGTTTTATAACAATTTGGTTCAATTAATAATTTAATGACAAAACAATACCGTAATAATATAACATAATATAGCCATATTTCTTTTAACCCCCCCCCCCTCTCTCCGGCTTCATGGTCTTGTATAATTGTTGTTTCAATGGCAGATATCTTAAAGCTGAAAAGTTCAAGATAACCGAATTATCTTTCCATAAATATAAATATTTTCTTTAAAAGAAAAGGAAAAACGAGAGTAATTAAATGAGCAAAAAAAAGTAAAAAGACTCCCGGGCAACGCCGGGTTGACAAAGCTAGTTAAATCTAGAGATGTAATTCTAGGATTTTCCCCGATTGTTTTCAACAAGCCAAGTACACCATCTTAAGCTCTGCTTCTTAGAAGTAGGTTAAAACTAAAAGAAACGATAAGGGGGAGGGAAGGGATCTTGAACACAATATATATATACAACATATCTACATGATGGGTGGTGGATGGGGGATAGTGTGCCTGATAAGTGCAAACTGATGACCCCCAAGGGTAAGCAATGAAATGCAGTAGAACTACAAAGGGGGAAAGAAAAAAGAAAACTTCTAAGAGAAAAGAAGGCAAAAACTCCTGGATTAAAAAGGATTTCTTTTTACACGATTCTTACTGTTACTCTTGTTGTGTTTACTTAAATACTCTCAGAATTTTTGAGTGTCCATGTGGTGGAAGTACTTGATGAGGGAGTCGCCAAATGAGGGGAGCTACCAAAGGAGGGTAGTCCTTCGAGCGTAGAACCTTGCAGGCCTTTACTTGCACTTTGATCCAAGATCACAGTGTAGTATCTGTGCTGCATTCGATATTCATCAGGGTTGCAGAGTCGGAGATTTTGGAAGAAGTCAGAGTCAAACTCATAAGAATTTGAGTCGGAGTCGGATTTTTTAATCTCTGAAAAATCAACAGACAGTCCGAATATTGGAAAATTTAAAAATAAAACCGACTCCTTCAAAATAGTCAGAATTTTCTCGAATCCTAGGAGTCAAAGTCAAAGTTAAAGTTCTGACTCCGCAACCCTAATTAGTATTTATTGCTAACAAAACTACATACTTATATTTACTGTATCGGATATTTGGGAATTTTTGGAACCTTAGGAGTTGGAGTCGGACCTCATATCTTCCAACTCTGCAACTCTTGTGTTCATACCAGACACACTTTGTCTTAACATCATCCTAGCATTTAGGGGTCTGGCCGGTGTGGCTCCAGTCTCTCTTCTTGTCAGGATGAAGTATGGTTCGACTAGATCATAAGATGCGCACCATCTCAGATATTAAACGGAGTTGCGTAATTGCCAAAGGGGCTTTTACCGGAGAAAATTGACAGGTGCATTCTCGGCTATTTTTGCAGCCAGCCAGAGTGCACCCTCGGGGATCTGACTATATCCTCATGAAACGACCTTGGATCATATTGTGCTTAAGACGAAAGCTCATAAATCCGAACTTGTAGAGATATCTCCCCAATGTTAATTAAATACACAAGAAATAAGGGAATACGAAAACAGATATAAACAATATAGAGGTTTCATATATATTCAAATATATTTAACATTGGAATTTATTTCTGACAGTATGTTAAGTGCCACACTGCTTTTTTTTGTTGACACTTGTGTTTGAATAGGTAATACGATTAAATAAACGGTTAATTTAGTCCACGCGGCTGGGAATAAACAAAGAAAACAACGAAGTGAAAGATTCGTCAAAGATTCAAACCAGTGTCTCTGAATCCTGTACGGATCTCATTTTTCACTTTGTGTTTTTTTTGTTGTTTATTTCCAGTTCCATGGACTAAATTAATAGTGTCAAGAACAAAAAAGCATATATATATCCCGTCGGAAATAAATTCCAATCTAAAGTAGAAAACAACTTGATCGTATTCGCTGTTCGATGGTTACATCAGTAGTAAAAAACGTAAACAAAGATTTATCGCAGAGCACTATGGACTAAATTAACTGTTTATTTACTGGTATTATCGTATGCAAACACGAGTGTAAAGAAAAAGGCTGTGTGATACATCATCTTATTTGAATAGGGATTTTGTCCGCCTGTCACATTATTTTTAAACGTAATAAATACATTGTGGATTTTGTCTTATTTTGAAATATCAGATCATAACTACTTTTAGAAATGGGAAATATGTTTTACTTTATTTTATATATAACAATAATATTGTGGAGTCTGCGTTCGCATTTGATATCCATAAAAAAAGAAATAATTTTTACTTTTATTTTATTTATAACAATAATACTGTTAGGTCTGCGTTTGCATTTGACATCCAAAAATAGGACATTTATTGTAATTCTATTTATAACAATAATATTGTGAGGTTGAAACAAAAACTTTTTGAAAAATCTTATATAAATAAATATAGATTTTGTCCAGCTGACAGTCACAATTTTTTTTAAGAACGTAATAAATACGATGCGGAATTTGTCTCATTTTGAAATATCAGAAGAACTGAACTACTTTTAGAAATGGAGAATATTGCATTAATAGCGAATAATAAATTCTCAACAAATAAAGCGGACGCCATGATCGGAAATCGAAACCGAGAGATTTTCAGTCTGAGGTTCTATCAACTATCCTATTCAGACTTTCTTATGAAGCTTAAAACATTACCCTAACAAAATAATTATAGCTTCGGCGTGACGTCATAGATTTGATTTACATCATGTTTTAAAACATGAATTCAAACATAAGCGATAATGATAAAAAAATAAATGAATGGGTAAACATTATCAATAGTATTGGAAATTATTTTAATAGTCCAAAACAATTTATTTAGCTTTAACTACGTATTGTATGTAATTCTTTCACGATTATATAATCCTTCCAGACTAGCAAAAATATGCGACCAAAGAGAGCATATTTTTGCTAATATATTCAAATATAAAAAATTTACATATAACCTTGAAAGCATCATCATCATCATCATCATGTTCAGTTTAATGTCCGTTTTACATACTGGCATGTGTTGGACAGCTTTTAGAAATTGACATCCAAACTAACTAATCTCTGGTCAGATTTTATTTATCCCTCTTTCTCTCAAGTCCATTCTTATTACTTCCTCCTATGTTTTTCTTGGCCTTCCCCTGTGAACTGAACCTGTTACTTCAACTGTTCTACATCTACTGACCCAAGAACTCTAATCCATTCAACATGGCCATACCATCGAAGTCTCCTGTTCGGCACATATCTCCTTATACTGCCCAGATTTAATATTTCTCCGAGGTCATCAGATCTAAGACTCTTTAATTCATTGTATCATTCTCATATCGTTTCTCTCCATGCAATACATGTCCTAAACCCTCACTGGCCAGGTTTCACTTCCATACATGATCACACTGCACATGCCTGATAGACTTTTCCCTTGGTCGACAGTGGTAATGCTCTGCTGGTTAGTAATCTCAAAACTTCCCCAAACTTAATTTTTGCGATCACACTAGCACCTGCTCTACCCTGTGCTCCAATCGTATCACCAAGGTAATGAACCTCTGAAGAACCTCAATAACTATGCCATCTTAATATAATTTCTCTAAATCTGAGTTCAAATTTATCTCCATTGTCTTACACTTTTGTTACTGGAATTAATTTTACCCGTCTTGGTATGGGTATTCTTCTAGTATATATATATATATATAGTCTTGGAAGTTTCTCAACCATTAAAACTATATTAAAAAAAAAAACAAAAAAAAAAACTTAAGTCCCAAGTCGTTCAGTGGAAAATCACTCATGTAAGTAAATTTAACTTTTTCAGTTATTATATTAGTTTACTTCTAACATTATTTAAGGGATCATCAGTTGTTTACCATGAAAAACTGTTTCGGGAATTTAAAAACAAGACAGTATTTAATTTCATGGCTTCCCAGCAGAGTTGATCAGACCCCACTCCCTTAAAAGACAAAAACATAAACGTTCCGTATACTAAACCTAAGTTTTGTTCCATATAAATGTTTTGCTAACTTATATTAGTTATTAAAAAAAAAAAAAAAAAAAAAAAAAAAAAAGTCCTCCTTATCTGTGTTGTTCGTCTGTCTAATAAAATTTATCCGTTACTTACAAAAATGGTAAGCCAAAAGTAGGTGGACAGTAAAAAACATTTTTTTGTCGAAGTGTAAAAGGCAGACTTCAAGGCTGTGTAAATCAAGAAGGAAAACAGTTTGAACACTTGCGTTGATAAATAACACTTACTTTTCATTAATATAATTGTTTTATTACACGTAATTGTATGTATAAGTGATCTCTAAATAAATGTGTTTTTACTGTCCACCTACTTTTGGCTCACCCTGTATATATATATATATATATATATATATATTGAATTTACTTTTTGTGGATTTGATTTCGGAAACGTCAACTTTTCATCTCTATTTCGATACTTCTATAAATATAAGATTCAATTACAATTAGAGGAAGGAACAATAATAATATAAGGTACTAACAAAGAGGAGAGTGTGTTACATGCAATATATATATTGAATAGTGGGACCCCGTGAAAACTGCACCGCGCTTTCTACATCAATCTGTGTAATTTACTCATAATAAAAATATTCCTTTGGAAATAAATGTCTGTCATGGTCAATAGTACTAAGAAAAAAAGTGACTTTCCTTTTTCATAAAAATAATTGTCATTGTCAGCTAAATATTCTTTAAATAAAAAAACAAATATATTTCTTCTTTATTTAAATTGGTAGCAATTTCATGTTTCTTAAAACAATATATATTCTCCGTTTTCTTACCGTAAAAGAAGTGTCAGCTAAATATTCTTCAAATCAATAAAACGAAAGTCATTTTTTTTAAATGTATTTATTTAAAAGTGTACTGTTCGGAAATTTTATTTTACCTTAGTGCCATCAGATTAATCACCAATCACCATCTTTGCTAATTGGATAATCTCATTTTTTTTTAATGTGTAAAAAGGTGATAACATACCTACGAACATGGAGCGTCTTAGCGTATTATATATTACTAGCGGAACCCGTCGACCGGCGTTGCACGGGAGAAAGTACTACCTATTGCATGACGTTGAATAAAAAAGAAACGGCCTATTGTTGTTTCTCCCCCCCCCCTCTACCGTGTTGGCGAATGTTATAAATTAAAAAAAAAAAGAAAAAAGTGGTAGAGTAGAATGGGATCGAACGCTAAAACTGGCGATCATGAAACCTTCCTTCCTAACGACTGCGCCACGGTTTCGAGTTAAAAATATATTTGTAAATAGGTCAATTAAGCTAAGCTTGATTATGGGCATGCGTGTTATGTTAAGATTCAGCAATGACATGGTTTAGGTCATTTGAAGTTGATGAAAATAACTGGATTTGGGCAAGTTTTCTATAATATGCGTGTTAAAGGTGTATGATTTTGAAAATGTAAATGTATCGGGGTCTACCAATATCTTGGCGCTCATTGAATTAAATAGGATGTCGATTCGATCAAGAAATTTTAGCCGCCATGTTGAATGAATAAATGTTGCAGGAACTGTGTTCGTTAATTTCATTCGCTTAATTCCGGAATGAATATAAATGTAGAAGTCATAGGTAGAATTAGAAATAACGTAATCTGATATTCGCGGAAAATCATCGGAGTGAACGGGAGCGGTCATTAAGTCTTTGCGTATTGCTTTATATTATGTAGTAAATTAATACCAGGCAAATAATAAATAAGAACCGGTGTTTTGTGAAAATTAAACTGTGTGTATTAGTTCCCGGTGTCGATGAGTAGAGTGACAGTACAGAATTGTTAGGGGGAAAAGTTTTTGCTACCACCTATATCGAGTTGGTTTTTCGGAGAGACGTTGATGGTGGGCCAAATGTAATATTTAGTGTTAGGTTGAAAAAAATAATAACAAATTTACTAAAACACGCTCGAGTGAATAAGTGTAGTATAGTGGTGAGTTTAGTAGCCTGTGATGCATGTGGTTATTTTCCTATACTCCGAGAAGGTACAGGGGAAAAATCGTCTCTACTTTATATATTAGATTATCTTTTTATATTCAAGGATGTGAGTGGCCAATAGCAAAAATATCTGAAATCGAGATGAAGTTTCAATCTTGGAGGCCACGACTCCACAAATTTCTCAACATAGTGGCAGGGGGGGGGTTCACTCATAATCGCCTAAAAAAGATAGGGGGTAGCAAAAGGTGTTAATCTACAATAAGTTTTTTTTTTATATAATGACTTATATGTTTTAAAGGAGATAGAAAGACATTCATTGATGAAACAAAAGTCTTCTACCTCCCCTACCCATGAATCGTTTGAAGTATGGCAAAATTAACGGTGCTTATGTATCGTAGGCCGAAAAACAAATTTTTTATCTTTAATTCTGAAGAGTCAAATAAAGGGGGGATAACTCAAAGTTTACAACCACAGTGTATCTTAAAATGGATTGACTTGCAAGATATTTTATATTTAACCGGAGATAATTAAAAACTAATAAACTTCTTGCAAGCGCACAGATTAATTTTCGAACAAATTGGTGAATTTTACCCAGCGTAAAATTTTCATTTATCAAAAACTTTATTTCCCTTGTTTCAAATTTTTTCCTTTCCATTTACGTATTTTTCTATTTTTTCTTCTTCTTTGATAATTAATTTATTTTAATAAATAATTTTATTTTTCATTATTGCCGAATACTATAAAGCGTATCCTTTTACATATACATTGTTTTAACTTTATTTGACATTAATTACAATAGTAAAATCCATTTCAAGATAAACCGTGGTTGAAAACTGAGTTATCTCCCCCTTATTTGACTCTTCAAAATTAAAGATATAATTATTTTTTTTCTTCGGCCCTACGATACATAAGCACCAAATTAACATTTTCAGAGAGAGGGGGGAAAGGAAGGCGAAGAAATGCCAGATAAAACGTGACAAAGAGAGGAAGAGAAAGAGTAAAAACAGGAAAAGAGAAAGAAAGATAAAGTGAGAGAGAGGAAGAAAGAGAAAGAGAAATGGGAAAAAAGTAAGGAGGTAAGGCTTTAGTGATTTGGCCCTTTGAACTCACATCCCTGTATATTTTGTTATGTTCGTCCTAATATTTCAAGAATATATACTACTTTGGATTATTCGAACGACTGTGCTCACAAATATTATTCTCACAATGTTTCGGCCAATGTAACCACTGACCTTCAGATGTGTTTTGTCAAACTCAGGAATCTGTATAGAATTTCGAACTGAACCCTTTATTTAATCCACATGGGTAGATTGTTCTCATTCCATCAGCCATGACCAGATAGAAATCTTAAGTAATTCTTAATTATATTCTAAGTATCACTTGTAATTGCCCCCCCCCTCCAGGGTCATTTGGTTTGCACTCCATATTTAAAGACAGTTTCAAGTAAAATCTATCTCCTATATTTTTGTGACTAATAGCTTTTTAACAACAAGCGATGTTAAATGTTTTGTCAGTGATTTACAGCAAATGTTAGCTTATTTTCAAGTGATTTACAGCAAATGTTAGCTTATTTTCAAGTGATTTATAGAAAATGTTAGCTTATTTTCAAGTGATTTACAGCAAATGTTAGCTTATTTTCAAGCGATTTCAGATATTTTTATATTTAATCCTGATCAATATTTTATTTGTTATTGCTCATAAATAAAGGAAGATGGAGGGTTTCCAAACTTCATAGTCAAAAGTCCTAATACTGCTACCCAAATCATAAAATTTTTTTGATCGTCACTGGTGAAGAAGAGGAAAAGGAAGCCTTGATTTGTCCTTTTCGCTTTCTTTCGTTCATTGCTTTTGGCTGACTGGCATTCAACTAGAGAGAGAGAGAGAGAGAGAGAGAGAGAGAGAGAGAGAGAGAGAGAGAGAGAGAGAGAGAGACACACACACAGAGAAGAAAAAAAAAGAGTCTGGTTTATGTATTTAATAGTCACCATTTATACTTGCGCCCATAGATCATTTGGTTAGCACACCATATTCTGAGTTTGTGAGTTCAAACCTCCATCACAGCATAATAATTTTATTCTAATTTTGTCACAAAATGAACTTAGACATTCATATTATATTATAATAATATTAAACTGATTTGTTTTTTTTTAACTTATTTTTTTTCTGAAATCAACACAATTTACGGAAATTAGTATCCCGGGCAATGTCGGGTAGCCCTGCTAATAAATAAATAAACGTATATTCTCTTTTTTCAAAATTTCGATGGAATTAACTTATGATATTAACTTCAACTTCACGTGTCGAGGTCAGTCATAAGCAACCATCTACCCACAGAGTTTTCTGAATAGTACGCCTAATTAGCTCACAAGGAGTATTGCATTAATTAAATGTGGTTGGTTTATTTATTTGTTTTTTAAATAAAAAGTATTTGGCATCAAATGAACCAATTAGACACCAATCTTACTACGTTTATGTAAAATGTTATGGATTTTATATTAACCGTAGTTTTCAATTAAATGATATTAACTTTCCATTAAATTATATTAATTTTTCTATTAAATTATATTAACTTTCACAACTTGGCGTATGGACAACAAAATAGAACAGTTACCGCCCCCCCCCCCTTTCTCTATAGCGTCTTCCTCCCTGGTCTTGATGATATAAAAGACCACATTTATACATGTTAAAAAATATATTAAATTTCCAAATGTCAGGACAAAAAGCACCATTTTACGCAAAAAAGACGATGGGGAAAAAATATTTTAAATGTTGACACCCTCTGACTAATTTTGTTTCTGTTGACTCTTAAAACAATAAATATCACAAAAAAATATGTGCTCATATTCTGTCTGAGGCAATGCTGAAAAAGAATATATCAGCTTTGTGGATGTGTCCTGTGCAATTTCTAACTTTTAAGTGGACATACAGACAACTGGCCTTTATATAATAAATCTTCAATTGAATGATATTAACCTCCAATTAAATATTAACTTTACCTTTCAATTAAAAAATTGTAAATGAAATGATTTAATTGTAGGGTTAAATTAAGTAGTTTTAACAAAATTTTGATTGTCAGATTATAAAAATAGTTTTATCCTTGATACATAAATCATAATTTATATCGAATTTTTTTTTTTTCACCCCAAACAAGGTAAGTTGCCACTGTAGACGTAAGGGGCTACTGAGAATTAAGGTGAAAGTTTAGGGGATCATCCTAAATTGGGAGCTGTGCAGCGAGATGTTTGTTCACATTAGTTTTAAATTTCTGCATGTCAATACAGTCAGGGAAACAGGGAGCACGGAGGGAGTTCCAAAGGCCAGCAGAACGAGTAAAGAAGCTATTGGATTAGAAGGCTCTCTGGCATCTGGGGACCTCCACAGTGAATGGATGGGATTTAGCTGATTGTCGGGTTGGTCGAGCGTATTTACGCCGAGAGGGCACCAGAGCAGCACATTCCATTGAAGTACTTCTAAAACAAGCACAAGAATGCTACATTGCGGCGATGGGACAGGGTCTGGAGCTTGGTGGATAGTGAGGGACCTATTAGATTAGATACTCTTTTTTGGACCTTGTCTAAGAGAGAGAGAGAGAGACTGGTGGATGGTGCACCAGCCCAGATGTGAGAACAAACCTCCATGCATGGGCGGATGGTGGTTTTGTAGAGATATAATGTCAGATGTGAGAAGTTTTCTAGCTCGGTAGAGGGAGCCTACTTTCCTTGCAACAGCCTTGGCATTCATTGATTTTTTTAATTATTCAATATTTTTCGCTCATTTATTCTGTAACATTTAATACTATCAACCCATATTAATGGTGCTGATATGAGTGATAAGATTATTAAAAAATTTTAACTTTCATTTTGCTGAGAGAACCTTTCAATATTTTTAAGGCCATCGTGCACACGTATGGTCTTTTGTTGTGAAAAAATGGTTGAGATATAGAGTCACCCGAAAAATGCCATTCATGGGATCGCTAATAAAATTCACAATCCTTTCTGCAATCCAATCATATGCCTGACTTGTTCAAGTTTTGGTCATGAATGTCCAACAGTCTTTGTTTTATCATTGTTCAATATGTGGGGACACTTTGGTGATTGTCTTATCAGTAGGAGGTGTGATCTGAAATGCTGAGAGTCGAAACAGAAATTTGGGAGGAATGCCGATAGTCAAAATACAAATTTTGGGGGAATGCCGAGAGTCGATATAAAAATTTTTATGGGGAATGCCGAGAGTCGATATAAAATTTTTTAAGGGGAATGCCGAGTGTCGAAATAGAAATTTTTAAGGGGAATGCCGAGAGTCGAAATAGAAATTTTTAAGGGGAATGCCGAGAGTTGAAACAGAAATTTTTAAGGGGAATGCCGAGAGTCGAAATCGGAATCTGGGGAGAATGCCGAGAGTCGAAATTAGAATCTGGGGAGAATGTCGAGAGTCAAAATCAGAATCTGGGGAGAATGCCGAGAGTCAAAATCAGAATCTGGGGAGAATGCCGAGAGTCAAAATCAGAATCTGGGAAGAATGCCGAGAGTCAAAATCAGAATCTGGGGAGAATGCCGAGAGTCAAAATCAGAATCTGGGGAGAATGTCGAGAGTCGAAACAGAAATTTTTAAGAGGAATGCAGAGAGTCGAAATCAGAATCTGGGGAGAATGCCAGAAGTCGAAATCAGAATCTTGGGGGAATGCTGAGAGTCGAAACATAAATTTTGACGGAATGCCGAAGTTCAAAACAGAAATTTGGGGGGAATGCCGAGAGTCGAAATAGAAATTTTGAGGGAATGCTGAGAGTCGAAACAGAAATTTTTAAGGGGAATGCCGAAGTTCAAAACAAAAATTTGGGGGGAATGCCGAAGGTCGAAATAGGAATTTTGGGGGAATGCCGAAAGTCAGAATAGGAATTTGGGGGGAATGCCGAAAGTCAGAATAGGAATTTGGGGGGAATGCCGAAAGTCGAAAAAGGAATTTTTAAGGAGAATGCCGAGACTCGAAGCAGAAATTTTTATGGGGAATGCCAGGAGCTGAAATAAAAATTTGGGGGAAATGCCGAGAGTCGAAATAGAAATTTGGGGGAAATGCCGAGAGTCGAAATAGAAATTTGGGGGAAATGCCGAGAGTCGAAATAGAAATTTGGGGGAAATGCCGAGAGTCGAAATAGAAATTTGGGGGAAATGCCGAGACTCGAAATAGAAATTTGGGGGAAATGCCGAGAGTCGAAATAGAAATTTGGGGGAAATGCCGAGAGTCGAAATAGAAATTTGAGGGAAATGGCGAGAGTCGAAATAGAAATTTTTGTGGAATGCAGAGAGTCGAAATAGGCATCTGGGGAGAATGCCGAGAGTCGAAATCAGAATTTGGGAAGAATGCAGGGAGTCAAAATCAGAATCTGGGGAGAATGCAGGGAGTTGAAATACGAATTTTGGGAGAATGCAGGGAGTCGAAATACAGATTTTTGGAGAATGCAGGAGTCAGAATACGGATTTTTGGAGAATGCAGGGAGTTGAAATACAAATTTGGGAGAATGCAGAGAGTTGAAATACAAATTTTGGGGGAATGCCAGTAATCGAAACTGGAATTTGGGGGAATGCCGAGAGTCGGAATCAGAATTTTAGAGAATACCGGAACTCAGAATTTTAGGGAATGCCGAAAATCGAAATACGAATTTAGGGAATGTCGGAAGGCGGAATCAGAATTTTAGGGAATGTCGGAAGGCGGAATCAGAATTTTAGGGAATGCCGGAAGGCGGAATCGAAATCTTAGGGAATGCCGCAAGATGATGATTGGATTAACTAGATATGACAGTGCGATTTCACTCGAGGACCATAAAGTAAAATCGCAGCAATTATTTAAAAAACATGTCTGTTTAATGTTTAGAGAGATTGGGGTTCGGTTTGCCATGTTATTATCTATTATATAAAGGGGAGATGTCTGTGTGTATGTTTGTATGTCTGGAAAAGGCTCCCAAGATACTCGATAGAACTTCATAAAGTTGACATTTTCTGAATTCTCCAGCTTTCGGACACATAATATTGAAAAGAAAAAATAAAGAAAAACATTGATTTCTTCATGCCAAACGGACATGAAACTTCCGGGAGGGGGGTATCAAATTTCTTCATATTCCAGTCATTTCTACGTGGTATGCATGCACAGTTTGCCACAAAAACATGATGTTAACATAACCTATTTTCCTATGGTTTTTATTATTTGCAGTGATGTAATGGTTACGGTTAAAGAACGAAGACCAAGAGGTTAAGCATTCAAATCCCACTGACTCATAAGAATTCTTTTTAACGATATCTTAAATATACATCGAAGGGGAGGGGGATAAGGGGTCAGGGGAGAGGAGGGCGACCGAGGAAGACAGAGTTAGTAACTTTAATAGAAATATGTTACACTTTTGCCCTGGGCAACAGGGAGAGGGGTGATGTAGGGCGAGGAAGAGGAGGCAGGAAGAGGGGGGTGACCAGGAAAGAGATAGCTCTTGCCCTGGACAACAGAGGAAGAGAGATTGTTACATGTTTGCCTATGGGGAGGGAAGGAGAGCCCTGGGCAACGCCGTGTAATCCTGCTAGTTTAAATAGGACACCCCTTTTTGTAGCCTACTTTTTGTGGTTTGTAAATAGAAGGAGGGTCATAAAACAAAACCTGTTTCAGAATTTCTCAGATGAAGGGTCGAGAATTTGTATTATCTTGACTACTATTCTAATCTTGGATGTCATTCTCATAACATTTCGGCCGATGTAACCCCCCACCTTCTTTCAGGTGCGTCTTGTCCAACTCGCGAATCTTAATGTTGAACGTGGCACAACATGCGAACCCTTTTTTAGGAGCTGGTGCTCCCCCAGACAGTTTGCAATCCCGTGAGCCAGACTTGGAGACAAGTAAAATAAATTCACTGCACTAAAAATGTCAGCTCACATTTGCCAGCCATGTTCTGATCAGGGCCAGTCGGTGTGATGGAAATATCAGCTGAAATATCAACAGTGCTGTGACGGCAGCCGGTTCAAGGGGTCAGATAACCTATCACCGAGATTTGTTGAAAGACTGAGACTGTGTTTCCCTACCTTTTCGGTCTCTTTCTCTTTACCTCCCTCTCGCGAAGAGATTGAAAACAGTCGGCTTTTCAAACTTGAACGGGGAAGATGCATGCTTGCCACACTAGCCGAACTCAGTCGAATGTTTGAGTTTAATTATGTTTTTTTTTCTCGAAATCTAATAAAGTATATTTTTATATAAAAAGTAAAATGGTTTGTTCCATTATTACATAACGTTCATTTCCAGCTCAGTGGTCCCAGCCAGTTCAGCATGCAAGCCGACGAAATACCTGGTATGATTGAACCCCTTCAATCGCTGCCACTCGGGGAGCTAGCGTGTGCCGTTTCCCAGGACGAAAGATCCCTTCCAAAATAAAGTCCCCAAGGATCGGACACACTAAGTCACATTGAACCAAACCCTTTATTCAATCTACATGGACCCGTCGCACAATGGATAAAGGAAGTGCTAAATAATAATCAGTTCTAAATGACAGTGTTCTGGAGTTTAAAGGTTCAATCCGCAGTGAAGGCAATACTAAGAATATAATTAAGACTTAATTAAGGCTCCCGTAGATTAAATAAAGGGTTTGATTCGAAATTCTGTACAGATTCCTGAGTTCGACAAAATGCACCTGAAGAAGGTCAGAGGTTACATTGGCCAATATGTTGTGAGAATAGCATCCAAGATGAGAACAGTAGTCCGTATAAAATAAATGATATAAAAAAGAACTCTATGGAATGACAATGGTTAAAATGTCGAAATTCAATGTTAAAATTAATGTGGGCGGGGAGGGGGAGGGGGAGGAAGGGCCATCACTCTCTCTAAGTCTTAAATGTCAAGGTAGTACACAACGTAACCATCCAATGATTTCTTAGCCAAGAACCATAGAAAACTACATCTTTGGGAGGAAGAAATATTGTCTATAGCCTTTTGTTCTACTTCGTTTTTCATGGTTGGATTTTTTTTACCGTTTTCCATCTACAATGTTCAGATAAATTAGCAGAAGATAAACGATCAGCCTGTAATTCTTGGCTATTATCTCAAAATAATGACATAGTAATTGTATTTCATTGACTAATTGATAGGAAAAGCTATTTTTAATAGAAGAAGGGCCACAACACCAGGATTTAATTACATAAATTAACCTCCATATTTATGCTAACAAAAACAAAAGTATGGAGGAAGTGTCCGCGGTGATAAAGATGAAAATAGCAACAAAGAAGTATATAATTGATATCAGTATTTACTTACCTAGTGAGAATCAAACTCAACTTATGGTTGGTGAGATTAATTTGTTTATTATGAATTAGTATTTCAAAGAATGTGTTGCCATTACTAACTAGCAGAGCATTACCATTATCGAGCAAGGGAAAAGTTTATCAGTCAGTCTTATAGGATTTAAATTCTATATATTAGAGCCAAATAGAAGACCAAGAGAAGCATTTATCACCCGGACATAAGTATTTTTCTCGTATATATATCCAAATATATTTGGATGGTGAAGTTATTGAGGTTTGTCCAGAAGTTTTGTTACCTTGTTAATACCATTAGAGCACATAAAGGAGCAGGTGCTAGTGTGATTGCAAGAATTAAGGAGTGGGTGGAGTAATTTCAGGGAACTTCTGCCATTACTAACCAGCAGAGCATTACCACTATCAGTCAAGGGAAGGTTTATCAGGCATGTGTACGCAGTGTGATCATGTATGGTGGTAAAACTTGGTCAGTAAGTGTTGAGCACATGCATTGCATGGAAAGAAATGATATGAGGATGATACAATAGATGTGTAATGTGAGTCTTAAAGACAGGCTCAGATATGATGACCTCAAAGGAAGATTAAATTTGAACAGTATAGAGAGATGTGTGCAAAACAGGAGACTTTGATGGTATGGCCACATTGAAAGAATGGATGAGAGTTCTTGGGTTAGTAGATGTAGAACAGTTGATGTAGCAAGATTAGTTCACAGGGGAAGACAAGGAAAACATGGGAAGAAGAGATAAGGGATTGAGAGAAAGAGGGATAAATAAAGACCTGGCTAGAGATATGTTAGTTTGAAAGTCGATTTCTAAACGCCGTTCAACGCATGGCAGTATGTAAAATGGATGTTAAACCAAATATGATGAATAGGAATGTCTAACAAATAAGACGCGACTCCAAAAATATGTCTTCATATTTCGCACCTACACAAACTATTAGTATTTTCATATCATTCTGTAAACATTTTAAAAAAATACTTTTCTGGGGTTTTTTTTTTTTGACGAATCATTGTCCTAGAAGATTCAAGATATGCTTGATTAGAAGATGCAAGATATCCTTGATTGTCTGGACAAATTGAGAAGCGGTTGTAAAAAAGGAATCTCTTTACTGAAAAATATATCGTTGGAATCTGCTTTTTTCTATTCTTTTATAAATGCTCTGGAGTTATGCATTAATATCTATTGAGCTTAAACACTGAAGGTTTGAATACATAAAATAAATATATATATATATATATATATGTATATTAACGGCTAAGATGTTGGACTTTCACAGTCAGTAGGCCTGAGGTTCGGGCCTCGAGGTCAATGCGTTGGTTGGATAAAGTCATACTGATTAGTCTTCAAAAGTGGGAGAGCACTCTGATGCAAGAAATAGATGGTTTCTAGCAAAGTTAAGAGATTCTTCTCCAAATGAAATTCAATTCTCTACGGAAACCGATTAACGTAATTAAATTTCTCCTACATTATAACAACTATGAAACTGGCTGTGACAGCTAAGACAGAGTCACAGTCAGTGGAGATTGAAGGTTTGTGGTTCGAATCAAAAGAAATGATTGCGTTAATTTTTCCTATTTATACCAACGCATTGCTTTTTTAAATTTTTTTTTTTACTTGAATTCAGCCCAAAACAAGGCACATTGCCACTGAGACGTAAGGGACTACTCTGAATTAGAGGCCAGAAATTATAGGGAGGCATCCTAAATGGGGAGTTGTGTAACGAGATAATTGTTCACATTACACTTAAATATCTGCATGTCGATAGAGTTAGGGAAACAGGGAGGGAGTTCCAAAGGCTGGCAGCTCAAGAAAAGAAGCTATTGGGGTAGAAGGCTCTCCGGCATCTGGGGATCTTCACAGTGAATGGATGGGATGTAAATGATTGTCGAGTTGGTCGAGTGTATTTACGCCGAGGGAGCACCAAGTTCATCGAAGCACATTCCATTGAAGTATTTGTAAAACAAGCACAGGGATGCAACATTGCGGCGATGAGACAAAGGCTGGAGCTTGGTGGATAGTGAGGGACCTATCAGATTAGGGACTCTTTTTTGAATCCTGTCTAAGAGGGGAAGACTAGTGGATGGTGCACCAGCCTAGATGTGACAACAATACTCCATGCATTCCTATCAATACTAACACATTCTGTCAGCAGATATTTATTCCCTTAAACAAACTTTCACACAAAGACAATACAACAATGGACACATGTTCGCCAATGTTGTAGTTTGTTATTGACCTAAGAAGGACAGTGTAATCTCAAAAGACTGGTTGAGTCAACAGCTGGATAATCGGAGATAGTCAGCAACCAGATGGAATCGGCAGAACATTAGCAGGATTTGCTGATAGAGTCAGCGACAGGACTAGCACGATTAGTCAACAGTTGGACTCTTGAAGGTAGTCAACAGCCATACACAATGGGAACTAGTGTAGTTAGTCAAACTGCAACCAGCGTCCTGTTGCCATACAGGAAAATAAATTGTGTCAGTAATTTAATATGGTCCCAGGGCAGTGAATTGGATAAAAGCCGATATTTATAAAGTTCCTGAGAGTATGACGATTAGCCAGGTAGCTGGCCTGAGGCGATGTTTTGTTTACTGAATTCATGTTTAACAACCTGATGATTGAGACAGGCTCAAAATGAATTTATATTCGGTTTTGTTCACCCTGGAAGGGAAGGTGGCACAAACTAACAGTGTTTGCTTTGTTATCAAGGAGGTGGCAGTTGTAAACAGCCCATGACAACCTTAAAATCAGTATAAAGGCACAACTAATTTTTCCTTTACTATCAAGTGACAACAAGATCTATTAGTGTTGAAATGATTTTTATATATTTGTGACTAAGACGAGTGGAAGAGGTTATTAGTGTTTACAGTTTCAATTTAACAATTATCGTTAACGGTAAATTGAAATGTACTGTACGATGGTAGTGAAATTCTTTTGTATTCAACAAGTTCTTTAATTGCAATAATAACATGAATTTTTTTCAGACTAAAATAACATTTATATAATATCTGCCTCTCCTACAAAAATAAATAAACAAACAACGATAAAAAAAAATGACAAAACTCTTCTCGGTGGTACATCACTCCTTGAGAGAGGCGCCGCTCAGAGAACTCTTTCTTGCTTTTTGTTGTTTATAGCCTCTTTTTCACAGAATAAATGTTGCTAGTCTTTCTCTACTCTACCATTATTTACATAGAACTTTCTACTATAGCTCAAAAGAACTTTCCTTTTTTCCCTCCATGTGACTAGAGTCATGCAGAATTTCCATGAACAGAGTTTCTTGCCAAGAAATTCACACCTTTGAAACACGTTATCACAGGAGTGCTTTCCTGCAGACTACAACATAACGGTTTTCAAGTCAAATGTTAACCAAACTTGGTTAATTCCATTTTTGTTTTCAATCCTCTCATAATTTTCTTAATCATTCTACTGACAATCCATCCATCGGAAACCCTTATCCTCGAGTGGATTTTGGACTTGATAAGTGGTGCATCATTAGTAAAAAAAAAAAAAATGTAAAAATGAAAATGAGTATTTTTACCTCCTCTTCAAAGAGTTCCTTATTACTGAATCAGTAACATTAAAGATGATTCATTAAAAGTGCAAATCTGTAGGGATCAGCATGGTACAACATTTTAACTAGGAGCAAAGTGTAGTATCTGTTTTGATACCACACTTCATCTTTTCTGTCCTCGGCCAATGAAGGAGAAATCTTTCTAGACCGAGGCCATTTAAATTTTTGTCTCAATCCAGAGTGCCCTTTTTGGAGGAGCTGGATTTTCTTTCCTCACATTAAAAACCGACCTTGTGTCTAACTCTGCCCTCATGGGGAGACAAGTAAATAGGGACTCTGTTATTGGCGTTAGGGTTCCCCAATTCTTTCTAGAATGAGGTACTTACAAGAGGGACCACATAAGAAATTCACAATTAGTGTTATGGAACTAACAGGATTCGATCTTGGCATGCCCAGGTCGAGGTCGTCAATCCACGTTTTTTTTCTTATTACTAATGGGTACTTATCAAGGTCAAAGATTAATGAGAAGGAATGATTATTAGTTGAAAGATGAAGAATATTATGGGAGTATTAAAAATTATTAATGGAATGAACTAAGTTTTATTAGTTATGAGGACACTTTATGACAAGTATTTGTTGATATTGGATTTGAAGATGAGCATGTTGTAGTCTCACGGCCCACTTCACCACCTCTCAGATGATCCATTATGTGGAATCAATTAGTATGGTCATTTAATAAGGTTTGTCAGTTTTAAGAGTAATAAAGAAAAGAAATCCTCCAAAAAGATGGCCTTTGAACATCATAGATGACATTTGGAAATGAAGCATCTAAGGTCTAAAAAAAAATATGTTAATATTTTTATCTAAACAGACATGTACAAAACTCCGCTACACTGGCATGACAATGTTTCTACCTTTAGTTATTAAAAACTAAAGGTCTCCTCAGGCGGAAAAAGTCTGATCTTACACTTAGGTATTCATATGGAAAAAGGTAGGTATTATTCAATATGAATACCCAAGTGTAAGTTCAGACTTTTTTCGCCTGAGGAAACCTTTAGTTTTTAATAACTGAAGTTAGAAACATCGACATGCCAGTGTAGCGGAGTTTTGTACATGCCTGTTTAAATAAAAATATTAATAGCTCTATTTACTATTGAGCACTATTATATAAGCCCGGTTTCACTTCTTTTAATTTTCATCCTGTGAATATATACTTAAGCTGGATATATATATACATATATATATATATATATATATATATATATATAACTTTTGTGCATGCAAAAATTAATTTGTAAATTAATTATAAAAATATGTATACAATAAATTGGTTTATAAATTAATTAAAATATATATATATATACATATATATATTATATACACACTAGAAGAATACCTGTCCCAAGACAAGTAAGATTAATTCCCTCAAATAAAACAGTTTTGCACCACTTTTATGTCCCCTTACATGGATTAAAATCACAATATAAGAATACTAAACCTGATGTCTCGAATCCTTATTCTAATTTTGATAAAAATCTATTAGATAATTTTGATTCTAGAATATGTCTAAAATTTAAGGCTTCATATTAATGGGTCTTAAGGAATAAAAATTCTTGCTTAATTGGTGTCTAATGACTAGGGATCGTTTCAATGCAAATCTGATATATTTGAAGTTTTAAATAAAGAGGTTATGCTTATATTATGCCTCCTAAAACCTTTTAAAATACTCCAAAAAAACTGAAATTTGGGGAATATTTATTAATTGATGTCTAATACCCATTGTTAAAATTTCACAAAAATCAAAGGTAATTTGAATTTTCACGAAGGGTTTCCACCCCTTTGCATAAAACTAAATTAAATTAAATATAACCTATATTTTGACTCTTATGGCTAGCAGCTATGTTCCAAAATTTATAATGATCGGTTAATTAGTTTAGAAGTGAATCCTGTAGATACAAATATATAAACATACCTACCTTTATAAAGATAGAGACATATGCTTTATTTATTTTTTGTTGTGTTACTTCTACAATGTCCAGAAACAATGGAATAAAAAGGAAAATACCCTTGTCCTAAGTGTCCGTAGTACTACTAATAGTCGGAAGTAGTAACCAGTAGTTGCTGGGTAATACAATCACAACGAAACTACTTAATGTGACACTTGTATGAAGTACCCCTTATTGTGTCTAACTTTGTCCTTATGGGGGAGGCAGGTAAATCTTCCGGGTTTGCAGCTGGCCTTCGAGCTGAGATCAAAATGTATGTGTTCTGTCTTAGGAGGCCATCATAAAATATACTTCTCGTTTCTGAGGGAAGTGTTGTTTTTTTTGTTTTTTTTTTCATGGAAATCGCTCCAGACAAGGCATGAAGCTACTTGATGTAAGAAGCTAAAAAAAAAAAATACCACTTCAAGGTCAAAAACTAGCTAACGATAAATGTTGGATAGATTCCGACCCAGAAAACAGCAATTCTTCCCCCTTTGTCAGAAACATCACTCATGGAATGTGAGGACTAAAGGACAAAATAAAGGAAGCGAGAGTTACGAGGCTGCTGAAAGTAAACCCAAGGTCCACTTTATGGCTGATCATGTTTATTTTTGTATCCGTCAAGAGTAGGGGGAGGCCCTTTTAGAGGGGGATTCCCACCATTAAACTGACCTAGTATCTAACTTTGTCGCTAAACAAACTACATGTCCTTCAAGCCAGGATTAAAGTGTAGTATCTGTCAAGAAAAGGAAGAAATAGCCTTCTCGTCCAAAGTTGGGGAGCTAGATCCTCTTACATTTAATTGACTTTGTGTCACATTCGACCCAGGGTGTATGGGGAGAAGATGAAGGGGGGATAAATAAGCACACCTGTAGAAAAGGAAAGATTACAGAGTGATGAAAAGAACTTCAATTATTACAACTCAATACACACAGTGTCAATACGGGGGCACAGAATAAAATCGGTTTCATTGGCTTTTGTTCGTAAATAAAGAAGAAAAAAGTAAAAGAAATCCTGACTTGAATTGCTATTCACTTGCAAACCTGGCACTTTGAGTAATACCGTAGTATAAGATGCGCATAAGTAGCAAATCATTTGAACGAAATGTGATCGTTTAGAGCTACGGAGGTTTCGTCACGTGCCAGATCACATCTTGACCTTTTTTTATGAAAATTTTAAGAAATAACGTAGCGAAGAGAATTATTTTCGGTATTTTTTATAGAATCAAACCATTTTCTTTTCTCCTACGTATTTTGTACCGTTAGGGTACGCATCAACCAAACTACTTATTTACGACGATTATCAGTACCAAAATCGTTCTGAGGGCACTCGAAAAATACATAAAATATTTAATGTAATGGATAGGCTCCCAGAGAATTTCAAGACTCACGTAGTATTGACGGAGAAGCTAGTCCCGGCGGAGAATCTCAAGTCAGTCCCGGAAATGACCGAAGCTGTTTACCATTTGAAAGCCGCGAAAACAAAATATTTAAAAAGGCAGACGACACTACTCATGCGAAGGGTTATGTTATGGTTGAAACATCTTTTAGTCACTCAAAAACATAAAAAATCTCCTCAAAGAAAAAAGGTGGCTTTCAAATCGTAAACTGCTTCAGTTATTTCCGGGATTGACTGGATTCTCCGTCGATGCACGGGACTGACTACGTAGGTATTGAAATTATCTAGGTGCCTATTTATGACAAGTAAAACACATATACATACAAGAAAACAAAAATCACCCGATTGGAGACGGGAGTGATTTTATAAAAATTACCTTTTTTTTTGTTGAGGAAAGACAGATTAAGTAGAGCAGGAAGAATAAAGGGAATATGGTTTGCATTTTTCGGACTACTATTCGCATATTGGTTGTTATATTCACAACGTTTCGGTCGATGTAACCTCCAATTTTCCTCGAGTGCATATTTTTCGAACTTGAAAATTTTTATGGCCGAAAACGTTGTGAAAAATGAGAATAATAGCTCGAGTGATACAAATTATCAATCCTCATCTAAAAAATTCCGAAACGAAACATGGTTTGTTTATCGATGAATACGGGGGGGGGGGGGATAAAGGCGTGCGAGGGGGTGGGGACATTAGTAATATTTAAACATTCGGCTATATTGAAGATTTCAGCTTTAAGGTGGCTGCCAATGAAACAACATTCTTAACAAAATTAGTTCTAGTTTTATTAACAATTTGGTTAAATTAATAATTTAATGGCCAAACAATAACCTAACCTAATTATTAGGGAATTGTTTGATCATTAAATTATTAATTTAACCAACTTGTTATAAAACTAGGACTAATTTGGTTAAGATAGGGTTCTTTCAATGGCAGTCATCTTAAAGCTGACATCTTCAATATAACCAAACATTCATTTACAATTAAAGGTAAATTAATTATTTCTAAGATCATTCATTTAAATAAGGCAAAGAAAAACGAATTGTAATTCCATGGAAACCAACCACCATATAAATAAAAAATCAATTTCAGTAGTTGATCTTGGCAATGTTTTTATGAACGACCGTAGTCGTTCATTCATTCGTTTTGTTTGTTTGTAACATATTTTTCATTGATCTTTACGATGAAGGCTAAATAGAATCCGAAGCACGTGAGTAGTTTGGCTACGATCAAAGTGCAATATCTGTTCTACCCTTTCGCAAAAGAGAAATTCTTCTAGACTGAGGGGATTTTTTTAAATTATTATTTGTGTCCCAATCCAGAGTGGAAGCTAGATTTTCTCCATATTAAAAACCAACCGGAAAGCAAATAAATGGACTTTGGGGGTATAATTCGGCGATGATATATTAAAGACTAATTTGAGTATAAATTCAAACTTTGGTATGAGGACGAATACGCACCGAACAAAAAAATAAAAGCTTTTATACAAATATATGTCAAGCCAAACGAAATATGAAAATGAAACATTTTCAGGAGTTAAAAATGAATCAAATTAAAATTTCGTCAGCGTCAATTGCAGAAATTGAAAATAAATTAATTTATATTTTATTTATTATTGATAAAATCTGTAAAAATGCAATAATTGCATAAACTTGAATAATAAAAAAAAAAGATTATGTATGTTTTTTTTCTAGTATCTTTGTAATTTTATATAGAATCAACCTGTCTCCACTCGAGTGTATTGTTTTTTTTGCATTAGGGTTAAGTACAAAAAATCGTTCTCAGGGATTCGAAAAGAAAAACCCCATAAAACCACAAACCACCCGATTGTAGCAGGAGAAATTCTATAAAATTATCATATTTTAAAACTAAAAAGTGAACATATTTGCTAAACATTTATAGCAACGATATTTTGAATAAAAATAAATAATAATAAAAAAAGGTATTACAAAAAAGGGGTGCTTCTACAGATTTTTTTACCGAACCAAACCGACTTTTGCCGAATTAAACCTAAAACTTTGATTAGAGTTAGTTTAGAGTAAAAAGCAAACAAACAAGCAGTTCGGTTCAAAGTCTGTAGAAGTACCCCAAAAGGCAGTTAAAATACCATTTAAAATGCTTCAAAAACAGATAGTTGGCACTGGATTTTAAAATATAAATTATTTTTAGTGAAAATAGTAGGTATAAAAAAGAAATCCATTTATCCAAGATCTTCAGTTAACCCGGCCACGGCCACCGTAGATAATTATGGTGGACCCGACCCGGTGCCTACCCCCGAATATAAAACAATCCAAATATTTTAATGTTGTCAAAGGAAAAAAATACAAATTTCAAGTAAAAAAATTTAAATAAATTAACGTTTTCATAATAATAATAATAAACTGTTTTCTGTGTGGAACAAATCACATAAGTAGAAAGATTCGTCAATAAATTTACAAAAATGCATTCAAATTAACAATAGGGATGAGAAAGATCATGTGTATATATATATATATATATATATATATATATATATATATATATATATATATATATATATATATATGTATACACAACTGAAGATAAACAAAGTATTACATGTGTGTGTGTGTGTGTGTGTAAATAATTGCATTTAATAAAGAGGTTAATATTTTTGCTGTAATCTTTTAAACTTACCCGAGGTCATTATTGTTGAGAAAGTCACAATATATAAACCCAGCAACGATGTTGAATTTCTGTTTTCTGAGATTTCAAGTGGGATTTTCTTTACTTCCAAATTTATATTAAAAAACAAAACACGAGTCAGTTGATTTCTTTCAAGTGGAAAATGGGATTTTTAGAGAATGAAATCAAAACAGAAAACATTAAGGATTTAAAAATATGTAAATACGGACTTTAATTTTTTCTTAAAAAATTTTTTTTTTTAATGATTGAGTTTTCCTTTCTTTTTGTAAATTTAACAGTTGTGTTAATAACAACAAGTCCGTTTGTTTTATCTCTTCGATGTTTGATTATTATTATAATAATCCTTAAGTAGTTTGTGTTCTTCTTTTAATAATATTGATTGAACGAGGGTTGTCCCGGTTGAACAACTGCCTATAAAATAATAATAATACCAGCTCATTCCAGCATGATCAATGAATGGGATGACCAGGCCATTATCACGACAGGTTTCTTTCTTTTTTTTTTTTTTTTTTCACTTCATTTAAGCTATATCTTCTTCCTTTATAAAGGGTGAGGAGGAGAAGAAGACGACGAAATAGGAGTCGACATTGAGATCGTCGGCGGCGACACGAGTAAGAACGAAGTCGCCGAAACACGCCATGTTTTCTTCCGCCTTCGCTTCTTGGCGACGAACAAGCGCCACTTCGTCTCCAGTTTTCCCTTCTTCAATTGAAAGAATGCAAGAATGGGAGACAATTCCGCACTCACCAGCGATCTATTATCCACAGGAGGGTCTATTATTGTTCGCGAAGGCCCTTTCTTTTTCAAAATAGTATTAGTGTTGTTGTTATTATTATGACAATAATAAGCGTGTCCGTCGGTCACGTAGGCGCACGGACCCTTCAAACAGAAGCTTTCTTTTGACCCGATTAAGTTATGCAAAAGATATATTTTGGGGTTATCAATAAATTTGGAACTTGTTCGCCTCTCTATTGTTGTCATCTGAAATGTATAACATGGCCGGAATCAAATAGATTTGGTTACCAAAAAAAAAAACATCAATTTTCTTCTTTTTTTTGTTTTACGGACGTCGACGCGCGCGGCGTGGTAGAGAAAAAGCCTGCGAGGTGCTTGGTTGGTAATATTGTCATTTATTATTGTAGTAGCAATGTGGTGGATTTAGACACACAAAAAAGCTGCTACTGGTTTCTCTGTTTTATATATAGGAAAGATTACTTACTCGTAATCACGTACATTTTAAAACGGACGGATAATCAGTAAAAAACGTTGGAGACTTAAGATAATATATGCAATGGAACTCTCCGTAGAGAAAGGGGCTAAACGTGTTGATGAAGAAAGAAAAAAATGTTGGAGAAGATAGAGAGAATCCGATGTTAACATCTGTTGTTGGCTGTGATGATACTTCGAAACGGAGAAAAAGGGAAATGCCTAAAGGAGATAGAGAGGGGGGGATAATCGCACTTGCTAATAAGAGATACAGAGAGAGAGTGAGGAGAGGGAGAAAAGAGAGGGAGAGAATTTGGGGAAAAGGTGTAGGGAGTGCGCACACGAGAAAGAGAGTGAGAGAGAGGGGATGGACATTAAAGGAAAGAATGGGAAATAAATTAAAAAAAGGTGGGGGTGGGTGGGAGATAAATAAAAAAAAAGGTGGGGGGGGGACATGTTTTTTATAATGGTGATGAGAAGAAAAAGAAGAGAACCAGCAGAGCGGTCCTCCTCTGTCTCAAGAGGCCATCCTCCCAGGCATTACCTCGTCTTTCAGAAGGGAGTGGGTAGTTTATTGCCGGTCCCTATTTACTTGCCTCCCCACGAGAGCAAAGTTAGACCCAAGGTCGGTTTTTAATGTGAGAAAAAAAAATCCAGCTCCTCCCAAAAAGGGGAACTCTGGATTGGGACAAAAATTTTTAATTGCCTCAGTCGAGAAGGATTTCCTATTCACTGTGGAGGACAGAAAAGATGAAATGCAGTATAAGAACAGGTTTATTGCCGGTCGCCTAAGGAGCGCCTACCAGAGAATTCCGACGGGTTCGATCCCGACTAATTCTTATAGTCTTCCAGAGTGCCGCCCCTTCTTTGTGTGTGTGTGTGTTGGGGGGGGGGGGTCTGGATTTCCGATATTAAACAATCGACCTTGTGTTACATCCATGGATTCCATGCTGCTTTGTTGAAAGAGGGCTAACTAAAAACCGCTAGGATTGCTAGGGCATCATGTTGGCATAAAAAGTGGGACGCCCCCCCCTAGAGTAAATGTGGTATTGTGGTGACTAAAATGGTTCTAGTTAAGAGTAGGAGAGACACTTTTTTCATTTTATACCAAGGATCACCAATAACACCCATATTACCCCACAATTTTGATAGCCTTGTGCCTAATTTGTTTTGAATGTAATTCTTTTTATATTTTCTGTAAATAAATAATTACAAGTGTAGTATCCGTTTTGTCCTCAGTCAGAGAAGAAGAAGACCTCGGCTGGAAAAAAAAAAATTTTTGGTCCATCTAGAATGACCGTTTCTGCGGGTAGTTAGACATCCCACACGTTAAAAACAGACCTTGTGTCTAACTTTGCCCTCGTGGGGAGGCAAGTAAATAGGAACAACTAAAATAAAACGATTAAAAAAAAAACTAAAGCATAAAACGGAGACTATTTTTTTTTTTAGACAATTTGGTAAAATTGTCGTTTCCCAACCAAAATGGCGGACAATTAATCGTCTGCAGTTTTCTGATTTTTCCGACCTCACAAATGAGTAAGTAAACAAAAATAAATTGTTTTGGACTAATTTCCCAACTGTATCTCCTTTAAAATAATTTAAGGTAAATTTAAAAATTAGTCCAAAGCAATTTATTTGGGTTTCCTTACTCATTTGTGAGGTCGGAAAACTGCAGACGATTTATTGTCCCCCATTTTGATTGGGAAACGACTATTTTACCGATAATTTATATTTTGTATTAATTAAGAATTTAAAAAAATAAACACGTTTAGAAAAATCGACCGAGGCGGGGAAGGAAGGGGGAGGCAGAATGCGAAAGAAAAAAAAACGTTGGATTTTCATGGCACTGGGAAATATTACGATTCGGAAAATTACAGCGGAGTTTGGAATCTTTTGTAAAAAAATGTTGGGATCTTTATTTGAAGTCTAACAATGACAATAAATAAACTCGATTTTATTTCAATAATTTGTTGAATGGATTGAATAAGTAAATCGTATATCTGTGTCGGATTCTAACTTTAAAACATTCCGCCTGATCCAAGAATTTAGTCTTTCACCGACATAAGATCAAGATTCCTTGTGTAAGAGTTATGTCCCATATTGCTTGCAACCTTTTTATTCTCACGACAAAAGATTGCAAGGTCTGCAAGTATTTTTTGCATAAACATTTGTTTTTTCACGGGTATATTTATTATCATTCACATTATTTGACAGTCAATACTTTTACCGACATAAATTATTTTAAAGGAAACTAACAGTTGGGAAATTAGTAAAAAACAAAACAATTTTGCTTTACCTACTCCCCCTCTTTGGGGAGGAGTAAGTTTATTGCTTACTGCCTGAGGCGCCCCTACCGGGGAATGCTGACGGGGCTGCCCAGGCAATTTTTAAACCCCACTTTCCCGACCCGACCTTGGGTCACATCTTACTTGTGGGAGTAAGATAAAAACTGGCATTGTGCCTAACTCTTGGAGAGGAGTAAATCAATACTCATTTCTGACCTATTTGCGTCAATAAATAGATATTTAATAGAAGTTATAAGCATTTTAAGTTCCGTAGATATCGATTTTGAGCCAAGTAACAATCTTTTTACGTTACTAACTACCTAAACAAATATGGCTACACTGTTCAGAATGCTTATTTACAGAACTTAAAATGTTTGTAAATTCTATTAAATATTATTATTTAACGCAAATAGGTCACAAATGTAAAACAGGTAAAGCAAATTATTTTTTTTTATATAATTTCTCAACCTTTAAAATAATTTATGTCGCTAATAGTAACGATTACTTATTATTTTATTCCGTGAATAATGGCGGCTTTTTCTTTTCAAGTTATAAAAAAAAATGGTACATATCCAGAATTACAGAGACATGGGAAAAATAATAAGACAAACTGAGAAATATCTGTATAATTTACGTAGCCGTGACGGAATGAATATATTGTATACCAAAATCACGTAAATTAATCAAGTAGTTTTTATCTAATAAAAGAAAAACAAATTTTATCGATAAATGTCGATATTTCGGCGGCATTATTGGCCATATTCAAGGGAGCCAAGGGAGATAACACCCAACATTCCAGACTTTATTTCTCTAGTTTGCAAAAGTTTGGATTATCTCCCTTTAATATGACCAATATGGCGTGGATATTTCAACCTTATTCGTTTATCAATAAAATTTGAATTTCTTTTATAAGATAAAAACTACTTGATTACTTTACGTGATTTTTGGTATACGATATATTCATTCCGTCACGTGTACGTAAATCATACAGGCATAAAAGTTTGTTTTTTTAAGTTAAAAAAAAAAGAAAAATAAAGAAAAAATGTATAAATCGGTATAAAAAGATAAAAGAAAACGTTATGGAAAAAGATTTGCGTTCTCCCTTTTCTTATTTGTATAGCAGACTTTTGTGTGACAGGACGGATATATATTTACAAATAAATACACATGGCTCTTTATTATAGAATGGATTCGCCATTACTCCCAACCAACTTATTTTTTACTTAGATAACGTTTTAGTAACAAAAACACATTAAATAAAATAACATTAAAAACACGAAATTGTAGCGAATTTCATCGTACATGTAAAACGATGAAATGAAAACTAGGTCGGAAAAAATTAATGGCAATCTTTACAAACAAGTTGAGAAAGAGGCATGCTAAAGAATAACGATAACTCAACGTCCTTACCATGTCCTTTAACTATAAAATTATGAACTCGCGTTACTGTTCTTCCTTAGCCAGCCTCTTTCTCAAGCTGTTTATAAAGATGATGACTATTTTCCCTGGCGAGTTTTATTTCAGCATTTCACATGTACACTAAACTTACTATAACTTAGTGTTTCTAATGTTATTGTATTTTTTACCCAAACATGGCTTAAGTAAAAAATAAATTGTTTGGGAGTAACGCCAAAATCCATTTAATTTATTTAATAGGAATTAAACTCATCAATAATTATTTAATTAAATATTATTTAAAATAATTTGAAAATTTTGAAAATATTAGAATCTGAAAACAATGCAAATTTTGCTTTTTAAATAAATGAATTTATTTAAAGTCGACTAAGTTTCGACGTCAATCGTATACACGTCGGAATTTAGTTGACTTTAAATAAATTCATTTATTAAATGAAAAAAATCTGCATTGTTTTGGGATTCTAATCTTTTCAAAATTTTCAAATTACGCTATTCTTTTGCACTAAGGAACTATTCTTAAAAATAATTGGACAATATAATTTGATGATGGAGATTCGGAATAGAGGCCGCATAGTTTTCTTTTTTTTTGGGGGGGGTAGGGGGTAGAGAGATTTATCCTCTTCTCTGATTATCCTGAGTATTCATGGGGCATGCGTTGCATGGAGAGAAATGATATGATAATGATAGGATGGATGTGCAATGTGAGTCATAAAGACGTGCTTAACACTATGGGAGTTCTAAAATTGACCAATGGTATGAAGTAAGTTTGATTACTTATGGGATGGTTTATGACAAGTATTTTTCGCCATTGAATTTGAAGACGACTATGTGGTAATAATGTGTTCCACAGAGAAGAAACCCTTTAAAAGAAGCTTTGTCCATGGAAATTCCGTTGTCGTAATTAGACGAGTTCTTCCTGTGAATGTCTTATGATGGGGAATCAGAGATTGGAGCTCAGTCGAGCAGCTTCCATTGAAATAATGATAGACTAGCATCGTTTTGTTCTGTGAGAAAGGGCCTGTGGGGAAGAGAAAAAGAACATCCCCCACTCGATTTTAAAGTCGATTTTGCACTCTGTCAAGGCAGGAAAGAGTGCTCTGTGTGACACCTCCCCAGATGTGGCAGAAGTACCTCCCCATCTTCAAACGTATCTGACTCTTATATAGGTAGAGGATTGCATCTGGAGTCAGGTACTTTCTGGGGCGGTAGAATGATCCAACCATTTTTCCAACGACCTTAACAACATACTAGATATAAGTCTTCCATTTTAGATCTCCAGCGAAAGTCAGTTCAAAGAGCTTATCAAAACAAAGGATTTCTTCATGACGAGAATATGTTGCACGTCTTAGAAGGCATCTGGTATTACGGCGGCAGGAGAGTGGAAGCAGACCAAACTCGTTAATGAAAGCTCCATATTTGTATCTATGGCGTTTGCATAATTTGGGTCCAAGATGAAGCACGACTTTCACTAACTCGTGTAGAACTAATCATGATTTTACGATTATACTGAAATTTACTTGATGATTATCAGGACGAAAACATGCCTTCCAGTAACTTCCTGCGATTTAAGAGATCCATGCTTTTGAAGTGGTTCATCCAAGAGGATGAATGCACCACGTGACTATAATAGTGTAACCTATTCGTCCTAACGATAAGCTCAATACTGGGCAAATGTAGTGCTTTCAGCAAAAGCTCTGACCTGATTCATTGGGCTTGGTCAGATTTCACAATGACAGATCCATCTAATCATGGATCTGTCATTGTGCTGCAGTCGGGCGACTATTTTGAAAATCTAAAATAAAATAAAACAAATTGTTTATTTTATCTAAAGAAGGTCGAAGGTTGTAAGAATAACATCCAAGATTAGAACAGTAGTCCGAATATTACAAATAATACAAATGATCAATCCTTATCTAAAAAATCTTGAAACATAAGTTTGCATAATATTAAAAAAAAAAGAATCTTATTTCCACCTGTTATGTCAAGAAGAACCAAATAATTTAATGTACTTTTGAAAGTGTTAAAATTATCTTGAATTCAATGTTTTAATCACTGGCAGCCATATTTATATTTCTTTTTTCTTCCACTAAAAATATTTTTACTTTAAATGTTATTAATTATATACTCTAGTCCTAAGCACACAACACACATACTGAGACAAAAAATAAGTTTTTACAGTATTTAACGAATTTAAAGACAAAGATTATGATGTTAAATGTAAAGTTACTGAGCCTATAAACTATCCAGTTACTGTGCCCATAACCCGTTAAGCTAGCGGAGTCGTGTGTATGACCCACTGATCCATTCATTGTAAAATGATGTGGAAGAAAATGAAATGCAAACTTTTGTAATAATATTTAGATGCGGGTGTGTAAAAATAGGATTAGTTTGGAAATTTTTCACATGAGTTTAAAATTATGTAAGAGAATGGAAAATAACATAAGAAGTAAGAGTCGAACGAGAGGGACGTGTACAGGAAGTTGAATCATGGGTGGGAAGTATGAAAGGACACGTAGGGAGAAAATTAGAAAAGTCTTGCTCTTTGTGTTTAGTCACAGTTTTTTAAAGCTCCGTTTTAGTTTACACCGCATCATGCGGAGGGGGCGATGGGAAGCTTATATGTAACCATTAGAGTGCTATGAGAGAAAGAAGAAATAAAACATCAAGGGACACGAGCCACTGAGCAATACTGTTGTTGCAGTTTTTTTCTTTTATGTCGTACATAATTGCAGTTAGCAGGTGAGAGAGAAAAAGATGGAAACTTTGGCTGCCACATCACCACTGCGACTACAGAAATTCGACCAGCTGATTGTGCCAACGAAATGAACACAGTGGGGATTGAACACCTCAACTATGCTGCAAATAACTGCCACACTTAAAATCAAGTGAAGGACAAATATATAAAACACGTGTGAATCTTTCAGGTTTATTTTTTGAACTAACAGAAAAACATATATTCCCACATAACAACAACAACATATTCAGATTATCGCCACTGTACATTCTAGGATGACATAGGCCTTATTTTAACACCTCTACAAAACCGACACAATCCTAACCAACCAGCGCCATTCTTGTAGGTAATATCGCATCCTTTTTTTACCACACGTTTACTGTTTAATCTTTAATGATCAAAAGAAATTACAGTCAAACCTCGGTTCATGAACATCTCGGAACTGGAACAATTCGGATTTCGAATGTGAAATTCAAGACGGAAAGATTTTGATTCCCGAACACCGCCGACGGTAACCGAATCATACAGTTTGATGAAACATTAACAATTCTGTGCAGGGTTGCTACTCCTGGATTTTTTAAAATCCAGCTATGGGATTAAAAAAAAAATCAATTTAAGTTTTTATTTTTTGAATCTGGATTTTTTCTTAAGAACTACACTTTTAAATACCCACCAAATAAAATATTGCAAAATCAGTAGTAATAATGTCAGTTAGTTCTCAGAGATTAAAGGTTACCGTTCTTGGGCTAACACTTCATTTCTTCATAAGTTACATTCATATCCAAAGACTCTTTATCGACGTTGAATCTTTTAAGGGTGTTATCTGGACTTCGCAACAGCTTGGTTTAGCATGGATTGTGTTTAGATATTTTAATAGATTTTGTTTGATGACACCATTGGCCTGATGTAATGTTTATAAAACCGAAGTAATGTTTATTTCTTTCAGGAACCGCGTTGTTTTCAAGTCATTTTAAAATTTTGGTATTTTGTAAGGTTTTGCCCAAGGCCTTCTTCCTATATAATCAAAATTCGGTTCATTGGAACAATTCGGATTTCGAACAAAAAATTCAAGCCGGAAATGCCTCGATTTTCTAAAAAAATTTCGATTCCCGAACCGCGTCTGATGAAACGTTAACAGTTCTGTGCAGGGTTGCCACACCTGCGTTTTTAAATCCAGATCTTGGTTGTGGTCTTTTAAAATCAATTTAGGGTTTATTTTTTTAATCTGTTGTTTCTTAGGAAACATATTTTTAAATAACTGCTAAATTAAAAAAAAAATTTACAAAATGTGTAGTAAAATGGTCAAGATATGCACTAAAAAGTCTTTATTCATAAAAATGAATTATCTCTTTTACATTATTTTTAATGGAAAAAGATGATTCGGTATTCGAACAATTCGGTTTTCGAACAGCTTTTTAGAACGAATTATGTTTGAAACCCGAGGTTCCACTGTATTTTAAGCAGTGTGTGTGTGTGTGTGTCGCCTTTAGTGTGCGTATGTGTAAGGCATTGTCTATGTGTGTGCGTTGGTGTCAATGTGGCTATGTGTGCGTGGGTTTAGAAAAGGCATTTCAGCTTTTCCAAGGACCGGCAGAGGGGCGATGGAGCTGGAGAAACATCGATGTTAGCTCTGTAGTGGATTTGGGCTAAACATTCAATTGAAGGAAAATTCTGGCCTTAAATGGTGTCGAGGTGGCTCCAAAAGGGCAATTTTTATGAATGCAGAAAAATCCGCTTATTCATTCACAATATTTTTATTTGTTTTTCTGGCGGATGCGTGTGCAAAGCCGTGTGCGCAGAAGCGAGTTTAAGCACTTTCATTTTGGGCACCGAAGGGTAAACTTCGCTGCTACACATGAGCATTTTATTTATTGAGTATCTTGAAGTTGATTATTGCTAATTTTCTCAACTAACACACAACGTGGTGCAATACCAAGAAAACAATCAGTTCTAAGTGACAGTCTTTTGAAGGTTGAATGGTTAAAAGGTAGTATAGAGTCCTGAACATAATGCAATAAAAAAATTGTGTATGGGCGATAGATATTGTTTTGTGTTGTTGTCTTTGTTAAATATTAGTAAATTTGGAACAATTTAATTAAAATCTAATTAGTTTTACGCGAAGAACACAATGAGGAATGAAGTTGGAGAAGAACCGGAAGTTGGAGAAGAAATGGTATATGCAAAAATCGGAGCGTTACTAAGTATTAGTGAAACAAACTAAAGTCTTGTAGTTAAATTATTTATTTATATAAAATAACATAAATTTAAATTATGTATAAAAATATTTGGCACTTCTGCATTTCAACCGTCACTTGGACTTAATAATTGAAGAGTTCCATTCATTCTACCGAGTCCACCGGATTTTCGTTTTAAATTATAAATTTTCGTTTTAAAAGATCACTGTTGACTATTTTGAGAAAGTTTTAATTCATACAATAAAAAAAACAACACATTTTTATTGTTTTTATAAATTTTTAAATAAAATATTTTCATATTCAATAACGATACATTGTTCACTGTTATTATTCTTCGCTGTTAATATTGTCATTTTGAATAAAAGGTAAAAAAAAGGTAAAGGTCGCATAGCCTGGACGCGCACGAGTGTCGTTGCCGACATCGCACACTGCCCATGGCCGTAGCGGCGGTGATTTGTTAAGAATCACTGTGTCTAGGGCACAGCATATGGAAGGCGGAGCCCATCCCTCTCCTTCCGCTGCCTTGAACCTTCCCTGAGTTTTAGTCAGGTACCCATTTACTGCTGGGTGGACAGAGGGAGTTTTCAGACCCGAAAATTCGCATGCCGTGAGTGGGATCGAACCCGGGTCGTCCAACCCAAAGACAAGTGCTATTGTGGTGAACACCACAATTAAGGTACTCTCTCTTACTCTCTTTCTTTCTTTCTTTGTTTAACCCTTCTTTGCCTCTGGTGGTGAAACTCGCGAAATCTCGTACGTGATCTTAAATCTATAAAGAAGGGGACGGTCCCTTCCTCACCCTCTTTTTCCCTCAGCGTCTTGAGAAGAACGCACCAAGAACTCTCGGCGATTCCCCCCCCCCCCCCACCAGCTCGAACAAGCTGTGTGGAGGAGGGTGGGGAGAAAAAGGTAATCTTATTCACAATCTTTCAATTCGATGAACATTTCTTCACGATCCTTCAATTTGACGAACATTTCTTCACACATGATCAATTACAAATTAGCCACACAAAAGACATTCACATGCTCGCATATATACACTTACAAGTACGAATCTAAGAACTCTTCAAAATGTTTCAAATATTAAATAAATTGTTTTGTTAATAAAAATGTTATTCCTTTCCTTTTTTTTTAACCATTATAAAAGGCCTATTCGTATATGTGTATAGCTTCATAATTCCTTCGCTTTCTTTAAGGTAAGTTTAAATAATATTTTCTTACTTTCTCTTGGTTGTCTTAAACTGTTTTATTTAATCCCCACGTGGTCCGATGGTGGAAGCCTAACAGTGAGATGACATGTCGTTATAAAGGAATCTATCACACTACCTATGGTTGGGGGATTCATTATCGCAAAACCATTTGTCCGAAATCCTTCGCGACTGTGGTTAAAATCCAAAAACCCTTTGTTCTTCTTTTGAATCTCCCGCCATTAAACAAAGACTTCCACCTCGGCCATACTATAACCACTCGTCCACAGGCCACATTTTGAATAAAAACATCTAATTCGGTTATTTCCGGTCGGTTGTCTGCCCCTGCCTTCAAAAGAGGAAAACAAATTAACGTGACGGTTGAAATGCAGAAGTGCCGAATATTTATTTCACAAGATTTCTTAAAAAAAATTTTTTTTTAATTTACACAAATAGATTTTTATAAATATTTTGAAAATGAGACTTAAGTAAACTGAACTGAAACCAGCACTTCGCATTAATAATTTTCAAAGATTAAAAAAATAACATAAAATTAAAGTATGTATAAAAATATTTCACAAGATTTTTTTAAAGTTATTAAAAAGAATAAACAAACATAAATTAAAGTATGTATCAAAATAGTTATTTCACAAGATATTTTTATACATAATTAAACTTTTTTTTTTTTTGTATTTTACAAATAATTTAACAAGACTATAGTTTCATTAATACTTATAACGCTCTGATGTTTGCATATACCATTTCTTCTTCAACTTCCTGTTCTTCGACGACTTCATTAATTCCTACTCCGCGATTATTTACACATGTCATGCGTGTTCTTCTTAATCTTACATGCGTAAAATTAATCAGATTTTAACTCGAAATTGTTCCAAATTTACTAATATTTAACAAAAACAACAGAAAAAATATGGCGCTTCTGCATTTTAGCCGTCACTCGGACTTTATTTGTTTTCCTCTTTTGAAGGCAGGGGCAGACAACCAACCGGAAGTAACAGAATTAGATGTTTTTATCCAAAATGACAATAATAACAGCGCGAACAATGTATCGTTATTGAATATGAAAATATTTTATTTAATAATGTAAAAATTTATAAAAATAATAAAAATGTGTTTTTTTTTATTGTATTTCTCAAAATAGTCAGTGATTTTTAAAACGAAAATTTATAATTTAAATAAATAGTTAGTGATTTTTTTTTATTGTATGAATTAAAACTTTCTCAAAATAGTCAACAGTGATCTTTTAAAACGAAAATTTATAATTTAAAACGGGGTATCTTTTACAATAATCCGCAGAGTGAAAACAAATATACAACAAATAAAAGTAGCTGTAGCCGATAAAAGTTATTTTCCAACTTATCTGTGACAATTGTTTGTATTTTTAAGCCGTTTCAACTGCTATTTATTAGAAATCAACATTTTTGCACACGAACATTGGACAAGCGATGTGGGGGGGGGGCATAACGAGGTAAGGCAGGGCGGCCATTTTGTTGACCTACGTCGAGAATAGATATTTTCCTACTTACCTATGAAATTTGTTTGTATAATTTTACGTACTATAAATGGGTTTTTATTAGATGTAAAAAAAAATTTCTTGTTTTTTTTTTGGCAATGTGTTGGCAATGTGTTGCATATTTTTTTTTTTTTTACCCCGTTCTCGTTCGTTTTTTTGGACCCCGTTGGCGACTCTGCGGATTATTGTAAAAGATACCCTTAAAACGAAAATCAAATTCAGTCTGGAACTTCCGGTTAACTGGGTTGAACGAATGGAACTCTTCAATTACGATTTTTGATTACAGTAAGTGACGGCTAAAATGCAGAAGTACCAAAAATATTTATCGCCTATACACAATTTTTGGCACTTCTTTCGTTTCGCAATGACATGAAAGTATTTAAAGAAATGTGCTTACGTGTTAGCTGAAAATAAGATTGTACAGAAAAAAATACGAAAATTCATCCAGTATTTATTAAATTATAAGAAACAGAAAAAGAAAAACTATTTTACGTATCAGTAGATATTTTGTAACCAGTTCAGCTCACTGTTAGGAAAGGGAGATAACTTGGCGATCCAGGATAAAATACAATATGGCGGCCGACTGATAAAATCGATTTTTAAATTTTTTATTTAATAAATACTGGATGAATTTGCGTAATTTTTGGTTCACAGTCTTCTTTTCAGCTACCACGTAAGTACAAAACAAAGTTAATACATTTCTTTAACTATCTTTTTTAAAGAGATACCTAACATGACATTGTGAAACAAAAGAAGCATACAATTTTTTTCTGGCATTTATCCAGATTAGGGACGGGTCGAAATTTATTTGTTTTCATTTTAAAAGAGCTCCAATAGTGTAAGGGGACCGACAACTCTCTTTTTGTTTCACGTTTAAGTACATAATTTCTCCGAAAATGTGTATTTTTTAATTAAGAATTAATGCAAATTCAACTAATTAATAGAACATTTATTGAAGAAAAGAACATTTGGGAAAATCAACAGTATATTTTTCATTTCAAAACGAACAGTTTAAAAAATTAAATTAGTCATCGTGTTTGGTTTAACACATTTTTGATTTTTTTTTTTTTTACAGTTTAAAAATTACTATTTCTCATGTTTTTTTCCTCTTGTTTTTTAAACGAGATACAATTCAGAAATGTGTTCAAAAAGACTACAGGAGGGGTTAGTGGTTTTATTTACTCCTCCCCAGGAGTTAGGCACAAGGCCAGTTTTATCTTACTCCCACAAGTAAGATGTGACCCAAGATCGGGTCGGGAAAGTGGGGTTTGAAAAGCCAGCGCTCGAGAGGTGAGCACTCTGGCCATTTAAAAATTGCCTGGACAGCCCCGTCGGCATTCCCCGGTAGGGGCGCCTCAGACAGTAAGCAATAAACTTACTCCTCCCCAAAGAGGGGAGGCAAAGCCTGGGAGGGTGGACCTCCTAGAACTGCACAGGACAGGCGTGCAGTATCCATCGGAACAGATACTACACTTTGATCTTAGCCAAAAGGCCAAGAAGAGGGGTTAGTGGTAAAAAAAAAGAGTTGTCGGCCCCTTACGCTGTCGGCTCGTCCCTTATCTGCAGAAGTGCCCCTTTTTATCGCATTATGTTCAAGACTCTATACCACCTTTTAACCGGTCCAGTCCTCACTACTGGCCATACTAACTAAGAAAAAAGTTAAAATAAAGTACTTATGACTTCTAGCAGGTCATGGCTGATGAAACAAGAACACTCTAACTCGTTTGATTAAATAAAGGGTTCAGTTCGACATAAAGATTCCAGAGTTTCACAAGACGCACCGGAAGAAGGTCAGAGTTTACATCGACGAAACGTTGTGAGAATAGTAGTAGTCCAAGATGAGAATAGTAGTCCAAATGGTCCAAATAATACTAACGCCGCAACAAGTGTTTTATTTTAGTTGCTAAGAATCGTGTAACCATTTTGTAAAAAATGAGAATTTTCTTCCTGTTTTATTTTTTTTTAATTGATAGAATGTTAAAAGATAACGCCGAGTGTTTGTTTACTCAAGTGTGAATATATCAGCTCTTTGTGGTTTCGTGGCGCCCACCACTCGGGGATTAAACGCGGACAAAGCAGCAGGAATTGCAATTTGTGACACGTGCCCTTTGGCCTGACTTTAGAAAGGCCATAACAAAAACCATCGCGTGTCACGGAGGAGAGGGTGGGGGTTAAATACACGCTCAATTACTTTCACTATACTGACTTTTCCCAGGAATATTAAGTTGTTGTTGTGTGATGATGAAGACGGTGATGATGATGAAAAATCAAAATAAAAAAACAAAAGCAATAAAATGTTGACAATTAGTGGTGAAACTTGACGGTAAGAAAAATAGATTTTCTTTTTAAAATGAAAAAAAGAAGTGTTGGTAATCATTACCATTACCGACATAAAAACTTTTTTTTTAAATACCGTTGAGAAATTAGTGGAAAAAATTTATTTTATGGTAAAATTGTCGTTTCCCAACCAAAATGGCGGACAATAAATCGTTTTCAGTTTTCTGATTTTTTCCACCCTCACAAATGAGTAAGTAAACCCAACTAAATTGTTTGGGACAAATTTCGCAACTGTATTTCCTTTAAAATAATATAAGGTACATTTTAAATTAGTACAAAACAATTTATTTGGGTTTACATACTCATTTGCGACGTCAGAAAACTGCAGACGATTTATTGTCCGCCATTTTTGTTGGGAAAGGACAATTTTACTTATTTTGCTTTACGTACTTATTTGTGATCTATTTGCGTTAACACTTTTTAGCACTTCTGCACTTTAGGAAGGGGGCGAATTTATTTGTTTTAATTTCAGAAGAACTACAATAGTGTAAGGGGCAGACAACCCTTTTTTTCAATTTTAGTACATAATTTCTGCAAATTTTTTATATTGTAAATAAAGACTTTGTTTTACTTTTTTAAACTGTAAAAGCCAAAAATGTGTTATCCCTATAAGATTGACATCCTCTATTTTATCAATAAACGGCGTAGGCACAAAAACAGAAACCAACCCGAATTCACTTCAACAACAAAAGCTAAAACTGGCGTCATAAAACCAGCTCCCAAAGACAGTCTAGCAAAAAGGGCAAAAAAGTCAAAAAATGCTGATTACGTGGGGTGCTCTGAACTACGTCTGCCAAACCACGGGTCAAACAATATAAAAGCAGACCGCACAACAAAATCTGCATCTTTCCTCTTCCCTCTTTTCCTTTTTTCTCTTTCCTCTTTCTCTCGTACACTTAACAGAGAAAACAAATCCGGTTACCCTCGTCTTTGGGCGAGGGGTGCCAGCGCGTCGGCTGACTACTAAACCCATCCATCCACCCACCCACCCACACAAAGGCTTACACTCCTATCATTCTTCAACGCACGCAACCTCACACTGCTGACAAAGACACACACATACAAATGACTAAACGAATTATCAACTCTCACGCCTACACATTCGTACAACCACAAACAAAAGGCGACACATACATTCACACACTTCAACACATGGCTACACTACGCACATACATACAGACTCATAAATCACAAGCAATGAACATTTATCGTTTCTCTAACTGGACACTTGAAATGAACACTTAATGCTCTGTAATTTGTAAATATATAAATATTTTGTGTTACTTTTAAACTACGTTTTATTCTTCCTTTAACTTATGCATGCCTTATCTTTCATACATGTTTTTTCATGTTTTATCAGTTTTCTTCTGGTTTTAAACATCTTTTTAACAAATTAAATGGTCCCTAAACGCCAAACAAGATGACTGTGGTAATTTAATTTATTTATATTGTAAATAAAGACTTTGTGTGTTTTTTTTAAACTGTAAAAAAAAAAACTCAAACAAGATGACTGTTTTAATTTAATTTTGAAGAAAAAAAAATTCGTTTTGAAAAGAAAATACTGTTGATTTTCACAAATTTCTATTTCTTCAATAAATGTTCTATTAATTAATTGAATCTGCATTAGTTCTTATTTATTTATTCCCTGCTTTAATTTTGAAAATTCATATTCAGGGCATTCACATACATTTTTGGAGAAATTATGTACTAAAAGTGAAAAAAAAAAGAGGGCTGTCAGTGTCTCCCCCTTACACTATTGTGGCTCTTCTGAAGTGAAAACAAATAAATTTTAATCGCCCCGAAAGTGCAGAAAGGCCCCAAAAACATCTACTGTTGACTATTTGAGCGAGAATTTGTTTCCGAATTCATTTCAGGCGGTAGGGGTTGTCTGACTTACTATTTGTTTTTCAATCTAAGTCTTTCTAATGTTTTTTAAATTATTATTTTAATAGGAACTATCGCGAGTTGAATAAAAAGCAAATAATTTCTGATAACTAAAAGAAAAAACACCAACCTTGATTTTGCTCTTTTTTATTTCCAGTCCTTGATTATTGGAAAGTAAGAGGAATGTTAAACATAAAAAAATAAATACCGCCTGTTGTTAAAAACATCAAAGACGTTAGCTGATGTGAAATGCTTAGAAAATATTCGTTGCTCACATAAAGAAATAAATAGGAAAAAAAGAAAACGTCCCAAACTGGAAAATTATTTTAAAAAAAACGTATATAGAAAGCAGAAAGTAAAAAAAAGAAGAAAGAAAACGTCTCATTATGTAAATAGATTTGCGTTCTCCCTTGCTTTATACACTGTGCAGACTTTTGTGTGACGGGGCGGATATATATTTACAAATAAATACACATTGTTCTTTATTATAGAGTGGAGCAGTATGCTAGCTCATCCAAAACAAAAATGAGATTCTACTTTTTTTTTTTGCGAGTACATGCAAACACCCTGAAAAACTTGGCGGTAAAAATAAAAAGATAAAAAACATATTTTAGACGTTAGAATGGTGGATCAGTTTTGCATATAAATTTAACATAAAATGATCATCCACTTTCCAACCAAATCGCATTTGAACAACATGTAACCATTTTCTGGTTTTAGTTAAATCTTTACCACGTTACCACTCGGACTTAGGGTTAGTGGCAGGGTTAAGAGAGGCATGTAATAATTTTTTTAATGCAAAGCTTTTCAGACTATTTCGTAGACATCGTGGACCTTTGCATTTATTAGAAATTAGTCATGCATATATCTTAGAGAATTTGATTTCATTGTGCATGCATTAAATATTCCTATCAATCTTTTTGGTTATATGCCCTTAAAACGCTACCTAGTTAGAAACTTCTGGCCCGGAAATCGGTGATCATTTATATGCGAAACTGATTAGCCCCCACACTCTAAATTATAAATTAATTGTTTTGTCTTTTGTTGTTTTTGTTTTTACTGCCAAGTTTTTCAGGGTGCATGTAAAAGTCTAAAAGGAAGCAGTGAATCTGCTGTGGTACTATCACTTGCTGGGGTAGTGTAACTTGGTGGTCTGCGTCGTGAGGACTTTTCTGGAAGGGCTGTTAACGTCCTGGGCATGGTACATCAGCTCCCTCCATGGGGCAAGTGATAGGCACATCCCCTTTAATTGAGGTGTTAATTGTACCCGTTTGTAGAGTATTTGGTCTCGATACATGGTGGCGTCATTAGGCATCATTAATTCTCTCCTGAAAATTAATCATCTGGCTGGCTGAGGGCCTGCTGTGCTTCTGTTGAACGCTGTATAAACAAGCTACAACACATTTTTATATACCAAAAATATAATTATTTATTTTTACCGTAAAATGAAAACTCAAAGTCGTCTGAACTTTGCGTGCGACACCCGCCTCGCACAAGTCGAAAATCCAAACTTTTTTTTAAAAATCTCCCCGCTATGATAAAGTGAGAGGGAGAGAGAGAGAGAGAGAGAGAGAGAAGGAAAGAGACACAGAAAATACAGTTGTCACTGTTCCCAGTTTTTAACATATCTCGGATGACAGTTGATTTGATCCTTGCACCTGTCATTGGAGTGCTTTTTTTTTTTCCAAACAAAGAGCCTCTGGTGCGCTGACATTTTGAAGTGCAGTAATGTCGGCCCTGCATGTCTCATTTAGAGGGCAATAGAAGTCTGGTGCAAGACTTTCAACTGTGGAGAATCCTAGCTCCCACAAAAGGGTCACTATCCTTGTTACACTGCAAGTGGGTCTGCAATTCTCTTCGGTGTTGATGATCCTTTGTCAAGGAATGAACCAACGAACGTCGTTGTCGTTCAGCTTTAAGTAATTTATTATCTTCAGCATTCTTCTAATTTGCTCGAGACCTTAACATATGCAAAAAACAAACAAACATCAATGAAAAGAGAATTTTACGTGTTCTTTAATAGCAGGTGAAGTGCAAGCAATCACCTAGACATGGTGTGTCGATAAAAGCACTGGTCCCCATCAACTCACTAGGTTTGCGTCAGGAAGGGCATCTGGCCTATATAAATCTTTCCTAAACTAAGGAAATGACTTCCAATAAATATCTGTCAAATTTCAGGTTATGTAGCTTAAAATGACCTGGCCAGAAGTAGGTTAGTTTGTGAAGTCAATTCCTTAAAGCCGTCCAACACATGCCAGCATGTAAAACTGACGTTAAACCGATGATGATGATGATGATGATGATGATGCTATTTGTAACAACTTAGCGTTGATTCAACATTCCAGATATTTTTGTAATAAAAGTAATTGTATAGTTTCGACTTCAGACAAACCGATACAAAATCTCAATTAATCATAGAAGTAATTGTATAATTTCAGCTTCAGACAGAAAGGTACCAAATGTCTATTAAGAGAAATAATATATATTATAGCGACTGGTTCCAGTTGTCATACGAGCCGAGGTTCACCTTGGCATCTTTCTGATAACCTAGGAGCTGTCCTGAACCCTCAGCTTTTTTGTAACTGATAGAACATTATCAAATAAAAGAATGAGAAAGTCCATCCATAGAAAATTAATTAATTTTATTCGACAACTTGTTAAGACAATGCAAATAAAGTGTTTGTAAAGAATGAGAGTTCAAATGGTATGTTATCATGCCTGCTTAGTGACTGATAGAGTGTATATATTGCTTATTTTGGCTGGTGCTATGTGCGTTTACATGTGTGTATGAAATGTGTAGATGCGTTCGTTGAACAGCGCGTGTGTATATGCTGGTGCTGTGTTTGGTAGTCTGTGAAATTCTTTCATTCGTCTGTTAAGGCCTTCTGGCCAGGTCCCAGAATTAGCTTTTAAGGGCATACCCATGTGTATCAAGTGGGGACGAAAATAATTACAACAAAGAGAAAGAAAAGGGTGTTTGGGTTTTTATACTATGTGCTGGAATTCTTTGATTGGCTGAGAAAAATTGGAGATTTTTCTCAGCCAATCAAGTGTTGATAAATAATAACAACGTTCACTGCCGCTGTTGTTATTTTTATTGTTGTTGATAAGCGAGTCAAACTTGTGCATAGAGCTCACGAAGATCGTGCCTCAGGATTGTCTGGTCTGCATGAAGTCCCCCTCGTTGGTCGCAGCTATTCGTGAACCTGCAGAATTGCAGGTTTTACCCCCGATATCGAAAGCAGCAAGGCTCAGTGGTTGCACACAAAGTCAGGGAAGGTTTGACAAATGGATGTCGAAAATGCAACGTTGGCACTCTCACTCCATTGATTTGCAGTTCCACGTTTGACACGTCTTTGCTTGCAACACGCAGAAGTAGAGACGATCAGAGGACGACAGACCCTGATGCTGACTCCTCCTGGATTTTCACCAGAACCTTGTTAGCTGAGTAGCTCTGAGATCACCACGTGGTGATAAAGGGTTGGATTTTAGAGCAGTACCGCTGCTACTTCCAGCACCTTATTTTCGGGATGAGGCACGATCTGGATTGGTTGGTACCAGGAAACGCCTTTAATGGGAGATGCAGACAGGTCTATTCTATTTTTGTACCCTTCTAGAGTGCCCATTCAGGGGAGCTAACTTTATGTCTACTCTTGCTACAGTGGGCCCTGGGTAAATAATAGCAGCCATGATTGTGTACCATAAAATCTCGTTATTTATTTTTTCAGCTTACAGTGATGTCTTCAGTTGACATTTTCTCCGAGAATAACAATTAATTCTCTGATTTCTTATCAATAAAACACGAGTATTTACTTACTGCTGATATTTAAGGTGAAATTGATTGGTGCATAATAATAGGAGGGGTGGGTGGGGTATGTCATTAAAATGACCTTGGATATAATTACCAAAATTATTCAAATCATGAAAAAGATTGTTTCTTTTTTTACTAATGAGTCACCACCTATCACGGCTAAAAAAACACTCTCGAGGTTAAGGGTTAACGCGGTGGATTGCCAGTTCAATGATGATGAATACTATGAAAGGATTGAATATCTCCACATACCTCCAACTTAAAACAACAGCCGAACCAGAAAACAGCAATTCTTCACCCTTTGTCAGAAACATTGCTCATGGAATGTGAAAACTGAAGGACAAAAGAGAGAGGAAGGGAGAGTTACGAGGCTGTCGAAAGTAAACTCAAAATCCACTTGCTACTTTCACTGTAATGGTTCCAAACATTTTTTAGCTCATGGCACCTACCTCCCCTTCTCTGTGCGATCTTTAATTTTTATTCCCCCCCCCCCCATCCCACAAAGTTATTAGCAGAAAAAAGTATTTCAATATTATAATGCAAAATAGGGGGCAAAATATGGGCACAACCTCCCATTTGAAAATTCATTTTTTTTTTCAGATTTGCATTAAATTTAATCCATATTAATTAGACACCAATTTAGCAAGATTCCCTTAATTTCAATTTCTTATTAAGACCCCTTAAACTTAAGCCTTAAATTTTAGACGTTTTCTAGGATCAAAATAATGTAATGGAGTTAGATTAAAATTGGAATAAAGATTCTAAACGTAATGTTTAGTTTCATTATACATTGACTTTAATTTTCTTAAGGCGACATAAAAGTGGTGCAAAAATGTTCTGTTCGGGGGGGAATTAATTTTACCCATCCTGGGACGGGTGTACTTCTAGTATATATATAAGGAATAAAAGCCTAACAGCTGTTTCTGATGACAGTGCTTCATTAATCGGTGCTGAAATGTTAAAATCTGCATTTTATTTCCTATTTAGATACTCCCTCGTCTTCAACGAATGCCCGAGAGCCACTGTCCCCTCCCCCCCCCCCCGCTCCATTTATCTGCATGCCACTGGATTGTAGTAGGGTGGACACTATTGCAATCAAGATGATGACAAGCATGTCAGCTGTCTCGTACCATTGACTCTTTGCCAACAACCGTCCTGTCGCCTGAACTCTCTCTCTCTCTCTTTCTCTCTCTCTTATATGCATTGTTGATCAATATCAACGTCAGCAGAATTAGATATTCCATACATCCGCAATTCTCCATGTCAACATCAGCCAATTTGTCTCAAGTTAGATAACAGGAGAGTTTGAATTACCTACTAGACACCATCCTTGAGTGTCTTCGGTCTCTTTGTACAACGGTTTGTCAGGACAACATGAGGATATTTCACCCTACAAGTAAACCCTGACCAAATATTCGAAATAACATAGTATTCGCAGCACAAATAAGATCCCTTCAGCACTGCTATACACTAGCTCATACGAGGAATGGTGCACCTTCTTTGAGTAATGTTACCTCAAGTAACAATACTTAGCTGGATACTCCACCAGACTAGGTGAATTCTTGTCCTGGACTCCGGTAAGACCAAAAGACCAAAAGAAAGATATACTACAACATACTTAACTGATCAATTGGGGAGAGGAAAATTAATGTTCTTAACTTCTTTACTAACTCAGCATTTGAGAAATAAAGGAGAACTTTAATAGAATATTCGAATATCTATGTATCTCATATAGAGATCAAGTGTTAACCCCAGGAAGGGGCCCCTTGATTTCTGAAAACTTCGACTGAAGTAAAATGAAACAAAAAAGGTAGATAACAAGAGATGGAGATGAATATAAAACGAGGCGAGCGAGAGTGGGCGATGGAGATGCACAGAAAATATATGTGACAGTTAAATAATATTCAATTTAAGAAAATATCACCTGATGTTGAAAAAGTGTGTGAGTGAGGAACTATCTGTGGCAATATGTGTGCGTATGTGTATGTATCTATGTATGTATGTATGTAAAAAAGCAAAAAAAAACAAATTAATTCGCCGTGCAGACGAATCCATTCAGCAGCTTTAATATGTGTGCACTATGAACAGTAATTCCTTTTGTTGGATTTTTCGTGGAAAGTTGCTTTTAATTTAAAAAAAAAAAAGAAAAAAGTGGAAGACCACTCCTCACATCATATTGGTCTGCAGTTTCGACTTGTTACTGGCTTTCTTGCTTTCGCTTGTTGCTGGATCTTCAACATTTTGAACCGAGAGAGAGAGATCTAGCTGCAAACAGCGGCACTGAAGTGGCCTTTCCAGGGTGCAAGCTTGGGCAATTTGTATGGAGATCCTGAGTTGTCCAGACATCAGAATTCCCCTCTTGGACTTGCTGATGTGGTCCAAAGGAGAACTGAGCAATACAGGAGCTGCCAGAAGAAGTAGTTGTGATATCCAACCGTCTTAGAGGCTCCACTCCATATTTAGTTTCTGGGTTTACTCCCATAGCCTTTTCTCATCCCGGAGATACTCACAAGGCAGTGGGACCATAATCCAATGGTTGGGTTTCACGTTGTCATTAAATTCCTTCTTGGAACTCTTCTGCCATGGATCGGTGATCTGTGTCTAGGAGATTCATACAACCAATAGTGCCGTGTAAACACACCACACCCTCACATGGTTTAGCCTGATAACTGAAGCGGTTTCCTGGGGCATGGTGCTTGGAGCCAACATATGAGAGATTTAGGAGATGAGTAAGGACCAGTGATGGCATCCACCCTACCAGGTAGAATGCAGCTTGCCGAACTTGTAAGGTACTAACTCTACACAGAGCCCCCGATATGCCCCAGAGAGATACTAGATTCATAATTACTAACCTTACAACACACGAGGCGAATCAAATGCATCCATCAAAAGGAGAAGACATCTCATCACTACTAACTCTTTATTGTGGTTATTCTGTTAATTTTTTGTCAATAAAACTTGTTATATTTTTGCATGGATTGACTTTCTTCTACACAGTTGGGTGTCTTTTGGCTAAGATCAAAGTGTAGTATCTGTTCCGATGGATACTGCACCCCATAGACTGGTATTGTCTTGGCATTCGGGGCTTGATTTACGCCGGTCAATGGGTCTGTCCTGTGCAGTTCTAGGAGGTCCACCCTCCCAGGCTTCGCCTCCCCTCTTTGTGGAGGAGTATGTTTATTGCTTACTGCCTGAGGCGCCCCTACCGGGGAATGCGGACGGGGCTGCCCAGGCAATTTTTAAACCCCACTTTCCCGACCCGACCTTGGGTCACATCTTACTTGTGGGAGTAAGATAAAAACTGGCCTTGTGCCTAACTCCTGGAGAGGAGTAAATCAATACACAGTTGGGTGATTGTTCCCTTAAAATCCAACCCTTCTTTGTGGTAATGTCAGAGCTATATCATCTAGAACTTTCGTTTCTGGTGAGACCACCCATGCTGGACAGGTTTATCACTAAGCTGTATTAGGGCCGCAACCTAGCTAACAAGGCAATGGTAAAATTCCAAGAGGAGTCGGCATCAGGATCTGTCGTTCTCTGATCATTTCTGCCTTTACGTGTGCAAGCAAAGATGTGGCAAGAGCGGAATCGCAAATGAATGGAGTGAAAGTGGCAATGTTGCTTCTGTGCCATTCCTTTGTGTGTTCTAGGCTAAACCTGCCCTGACTTCACATGTAACCACTCAGCCTTGCTGCTCTCGGTGTTAGGGGTAAACAATTGCAATATTACAGTTTAACAAATAGCTGTGACCAACAAGGAGGACTTCATGCTGACCAGACAATCCTGGAGCACGATCATCATCATCATCATCATCTATAAAAAATATTTATATAAAAAAAAAAATATATATATATATATAGATATATAAAACTTCATGTCAGTGTGCAATCCTACAGGTTAATAAATAGCTGTAACCAACGAGGAGGACTTCATGCAGATCAGACTATCCTGGATCATCATCATCATCATGATCATCGAATGTAAGCAAATACTTGTTGAGCCACATCTTGGATAATAAACTAATTTAATCAATTAAAAAGAAAAATGCTTTTTTTCTTTAGAGATTTAGGTGTAAGATTCGAATGAATTTTTTAATACTTATTTAATCATTTAAAAATAAATATATTCATGAAATTAGTTTTGTGGCAAAAAATTATTAGCGGAAATATTTTGTCTATAGCCTACTGTAGTTACTTCTTTAAAAAAAAAAAAATGATGGATGCCGCTCCAGACAAGGCATGAAGCCACTTGATGTAAGGAGTTTAAAAAAATACCACTTCAAAGTCACAAACTAACCAACGATAAATGTTATAGGGATAGATTCCGACCCAGAAAACAGCAATTCTTCCCCCTTTGTCAGACACATCGCTCATGGAATGTGAGGACTGATGGACAAAATAAGGTAAGCAAGTGTTACGAGGCTGCTGAAAGTAAACCCAAGGTCTACTTTCTACTCTGCAGAAATGTAAACAAATACTTGTTGAGCCATCAACTCCTCTTAAGTAATCTTCTGCCCATTCCATCCTTTGTTTCCGATCCTCTCGTGGTGGCATTCATCGTCTGAATATTTCTTCAACACTTATCCTCGAGTGGCCCCCAGGCCTTGCTCAGTCGTAACTCATTAGTAAAAAACAAACAACAACAACAAAACGATAACAGCAGCAGCAGCAGCTGAGTCATTCTGCGACCGTGACAGAAATCTTCACTTTCTCAATTTCCTGGATTTTTTTAAATTCCTCACATGATACATTGGTCGTCTTATAGAATGGGGACACTTTGTAATGTTTATGCGATTATCAAGGTTTATCACATAGAAAAACAGGAAAATAGATGAAAGAAGGAATAAAATTGAAAAAAAAACAACAACTTTGGTTTGTATCTACCAAGCCAGATTTTCATTGCGGGAATCTTTACTCTAAAGCCTTTTCTGGCTGTTAAGAGATTAGAATTTTCTGAAGTTTACCCTTTCTAGACCCCAATCTTCGTTTCCTGCATAAAAGTTGCAGAATAGGCGCGAGGTAAGATAAGCACTGCCGCCTCGGGCCATCACTGTTTTTTTTTTGTGTGGGGGTGAGGGGGGGGGGAGGTCAAAGAATTAAACAAAAAGCAACAGGACCTCCAAAGTTGTAGAACATTCTTTTGTGCTAACAATAAATCACAAAAAGAAAGATTTTATCAGACTGATATGTAGTATTTTTTTTATTAAATCAGGCTAAACTTTTATCAAAAAAAACCTTTAAAACTTTTATAAAAAACCCTTAAAACTTTTATCGAAAAAACCCTTAAAACTTTTATAAAAACAAAACCTTAAAACTTTTATCAAAAATCCCCTTAAAACGTTTGTCAAAAACACCCTTAAAACTATTATTAATAAAAAACTTAAAACTTTTACCAACACCCCTTAAAACTGGGCTAACAAAACAGAATTAAGACGAGTCTTCAACAAACGAAAACCTTAGTCTTTATAGAAGCATTCATCTAGCGCAATGGTCCTGAACCGGGTATCCACGTGGAGGGTGGAGGTGGAGGTCCATGTAACACTACTGGGGGTACACAATTTTACTACAAAATAAGGTATTGATATAATTCATTTACTTTTTTATTAATGAGAAAAATAATAATAGGAGAAAAATTAGTTAATGGCTAATCTTTCATCTACTTATCTCTGGATCAATTGGTCCCGTTGATGCGAGTTATTGCAGTATTATGGAAGCTGCATATGATTATGCTTGAACAATGAATTCACTGGCATTCACCATCCACTGTCATTCTCATAATGACAAAACTTTTCTTCAGACTATTCTCCGCTATTTACCACTTGTTTGATAATGTAGTGGAGGGGGGCAACTTGTCGTGTTGTTTACCTTTCCATTGTGTAAAGAGAGAATGATGTCATGCGTAAAGTGACTTCCGTTTTGCTTACTTCCTTTTGAGTCGGACATGTCTGCTAGCAGCTTGTGTCTGGGTCACTGTGGTTGCTCCCCTCCCTTGGAAGCGACCCTCTCCCTGGTGTACTTAAAACAACCACGGTTTACTGAGATTGGTTTCTTCAGAGTTCCAATATACTACTGAATCTTATCTGTGTTGTTTTGTATTTTATTTCGAGACAGTTTCTTGCAGCGTGACCAACACCCTTCGAATCAAAGATGGTGGACTGGGAAACTATTATTACCACTGCCATCATCAGACGAGGACCGAGTCTAGTTGAAGCATAGGGCCAAATTAATTAGTGACAAGCTCCTATGCAACTTAGTAGATAATCACGTGGACGCACCCGTTCTCATTAGATCACCAAAGTTAATTGACGTTGATCCTGGTCAGTACCAGATGGGTGACTATTTGGCAATACCAAGTGCTGTATGTTAGAGGACAGTGACCCCCCCCCCCTTCGCAAAAAACTGCAAAACCTAATGTTAAAATTATCTCGCTTGAGTGGGATGCACATGTGACTGGGGACTGCTTGTGAATCACATATTCCCTAGAAACTTCCTCTTTTGGAGGAAGCCAGCTGAACATGCTGAGAGTGTGTGCTGCACCTGGATGTAACATACTAAGGAAAAGTTAAGCGCACGTTTGATTTTTAATGTGGATAATTCAGCTCAACTAAAGGGGCACTCCGGACTAGAAACAAAAATAAAACTCTTCATGAAATTTTTGTGGATGGGGAAACTATCTGGGACAATATGTGTATGTATGTATGTATGTATGACCTTAAACTGCATCCGGTGGGGAGGCTCCAGCTCAAACAGAGCCGGAGCTCTGGGGATTACCTTACGATGGAGCTACCCCTCAGTCACCACTGCTCCCAGGTCCACTTTGACCCAGAGTAGTAGCACCTGTCTCAGGTTCCACCTATGTGTTAAATATGCCATCCCTGCTGCCTTGTAGGGTATGTCTTTTTAAGCAAAGGCTAGGAGAAGGAAAACTATGAAATCAAACCAGACAAGACCCCAATGGCGGAGCTACTCAGCATAGGCAGAAGAGGGCAACGCCAGTCGCGCAGGCGACAAGGCGGGGGGGCCTGATGGATCAAGAACCCGGCAGCCCGATGGAAGGCAACTCCTCACATCATGTCGATTTGCAGTTTCGACTTGTTATTGGCTATCTTGCTTTCGCTTGTTGCTGGATCTTCAACATTTTGAACCGATATAGGGATCTAGCTATTGTACAAAGCTAGATCTCTTTATTTGCAATCTAAGTACAGACACTCCTTCAGACAATGACACTTTTCTGAATGAACGAGTGGCATTTGTCTGACAAGACGTTGCAGTCAGCATATATGCATGTATGTATGTATGTATGTATGTATGTATGTATGTATGTATGTATGTATGTGCTTGTGCAGTGTCATTAGAATTAATGGTACTTGTACAGTTTATGACCCAATCTCTGGCGACTTCATGTCGGCAGCTTACGTAAGCAGCTGAGAAAAGCCGACGCCAATACTGCCAGACAATAAATTCAAAATGCAGCGGTGTAATCAAACAGGACAAAGCACTGATTTTTTTTTCAAATAAATAATTCTTTTCTTTTTGCCAGAAGAAAATAAAACTAAACAACTCGTCAGTGGTTGTGATTAATTGGGTACCTTCTACGTCTAAATAAAGAAACACCAGCAGCCAGAAGAGCATTGAAAGAATTCTTAAAACCATGCCATAAACCACCAGGGACACCCAGGGAAACTTGATTGTCATATATTCGGTGGATTTTAGCAAGCTACCATGTAAACATGATTTACAAAAACAATGAATCTGTGATAGAAGACTTGGAAAAACTTTGTAATGACAGATTTGGCCTTTTGGCTAGGAGCAAAATGTAGTATCTGTTCTGATACTACACTTCATTATTTCTATCCTCGGCCAGTGAAGGCGAAACCCTTCTAGACTGCATCCACAGAAAATTAACAACACCCGAGATGACCCAACAAGAACCCTGGAATACCCAAATCAAATGCAGATCGTTAGGATGGCGGGGACATCTTTTCCGTCAAGACAAAGAAACACCAGCCAGAAGAGGATTGAAGAAATTCCTAAGATGCTTAAAAAACAACAAGTATTTTATTTACTTCCTCTCCAGGAGGTTAGACACAAGATCAGGTGCGGGTTTCTGTGGAACTAACTGGATTCGAACCAGCATCGTAAACCACTTAACCACCATAAACCACCAGTATGACGAAGCAAAATTTGGTTGTCATATATTCGGTGGATTCTGGCAAGCAGTGATGCAAATATGAATTAAAAAAAACAATTAATTAATGATACAAAATTTGATTGAAAAGACTTCATAATAAAAAAGTGTAAAGAGAACAACAAGCATTTGAAATTAGGTCAAATAATGACATTATTTTTTTAACCCTTCTAGATTGCATCCACAGAAAATGAACAACACCCGGGATGACTCAACAAAAACCCTGGAATACGCAGATCGTTGGAATGGCTTGGATATCTTTTCTGTCAAGACAAAGAAACACCAGCCAGAAGAGAATTGAAGAAATTCCTAAGACGATTCAAAAAACCACCAGTACGACCCAGCGGAATTTGATTGTCATATATTCGGTGGATTCTGGCAAGAGGTGATGCAAATATGAAGTAAAAAAAAACCCCAATCAATTAATGATACAAGATTTGGAAAGACTTTGTTAGGATCGAGGGTCGTGTTCCCCCGATTATGGACGTGTTCATTAAACCAAGCAATGTTGCATGCAAAGACAGAGTAATAATTAACAAACAAGATGAGGTAGTTCAAATAACGTTTATTGAACGTGTGTGTACGTGGAATGATGAAGTGTGTGATGTATGCATGTGTGTCGATGGAAAAACAGTTCTTAAAAAGGTTTAAGAAGAAATGAATCCGGCGTGTGGAAAGTCTTTGAAAGCCGTACACAAAGAAAATGAGTTGAGAATTCTTACCGTTGTTTGACCACGTGTTGACGGAAGAAACGTGTGTTGGTAATTGTTATGCCGAGACCAGTTCAAGAGAAAAGCGTGAGACGAAACGCTAGTGTATTAGCGTCGTTCTGCCGAGGCCAATTGACCAGAAGAGAAAAGTGAAACGGAACGCTAGTGTCAGCGTCGTTCTGTCAAGGCCAATTGAGTAGGAAAAAGCGAGTGAAACGGAGCGCTGGTGCCAGCGTTGTTCTGCCGAGGCTGGTTGGTGAAGAAGAGGGAGAATTTCCGTTTGCACCTGGTTTTATAGTCCGAAGGGCAGATAACTCTGGTGTCGCTTTACAGCGCCACCTGTCGGTGAAAAAGAGACACCTAACGGCCAACCGGTGTAGTTATGTTTTGAAACAACTGCTACAACTTCATAATAAAAAAAAAGTGGATGGCAGAGGAAAGTGAGATATACAACGTTGCAGTGCAGAGAACAATCATTTGAAATTAGGTCAAATATTGACATTATTTTCTTACCAGCCTAATACTCAGAACAAAAGGATGAGTTTTCAAAACAAACGAGAAGGATTTTACTTACTAAAAATAAATAAAATAAGATGCTTTATCCAGCAGCAGGAAGCGATGCTCGGAGCTGCTACCAACATAAACTCAGTTTCGGTCATAAGTGTTGATTGTTTAAGTATCAACTTCCGAGTCAGTTTAACAAAATGCTAATTAAAAACACACTGGAATTTATTTTATTTTGAATTGTTTACACGAAAGAAAAATTTGAAGATACAGTTAACATTAACTTTAAGAGAATCCTAAGAAAAATCCTGCTCAGCATTATTTCAAAACATCTTATCACATAAAACCATTGAATTCAATGTTTTTTGTACAAAAATATATTTAATTCAATAAAAAAAAACACACCGTCTATTATCCACACTAGTTTCAGACGATTTAACATGGCTTCTTATTATTTAAAGTTGTTTTCACAAGCTTTTTCAAACGGTTCAAAAATGTCCATGTTATACTGAGTGATGCATTATGGGATATGAAGGATTTTTTTTTCGAACAAATAAATTTTTTTTTTTAAATTTTTTAGATTAGGATTTATAATTTGTAATATTTTGATTATTCGGATTCGTGGCACAACGGTTAAAGGCGTTGATTAGCAATCAGTTTTAAGTGATAGTCTTCTGAATGTTGAAAGTTCAGTCCTTACTAGAAGCGATAATAAGTAAGAATAACATAATAATAAACACTTCTACTCGGTCATGGCTGACTGAACGAGAACAACCTACCCCTGTGGATTAAATAAAAGGTTTAGTTAAAAATTCCATATAGGTTCACGAGTTTGACATAAAGATTCCCAAGTTCAAAGAAATGCACGTGAAGATGGTCAGAGGTTAGATCGGCCGAAACGTTGGGAAAATAATAACATAGATGAGAATAGTAGTCCGAAAAATTCAAATATTACATATAAATCTGCAGGGAAATAAAATTGCCAATTTTGGACGAGTAAAAAAATCCGTAGAATAGGGACATTATTTTTTCAAAAATTGGTAATTTTATTTTTCTGCAAATTTATTGTTTGTCAAAAAAGAAAAAACCGTATGCTATAATAATAAGACATTTTATAGAATTAATTTTAACAAACAAATTATCAACCGAAAGTTATTTCTTTTTACATTGAAAAATGACATTTTATTATGGAATTAGAAAATGTCATGAAGTGTAATAAAAAGTAACGTTATTAAGAAAGAAAAATAAACTTTCGGTTGATAGTTTGTATGTTAAAATTAATTCAATAAAATGTCTTATGGTTTTATTGATTTCAAACACATTAATAATAAAATGTGTTTTTTTTCAATGTAAATATTATTTGTTTATTACTACACAAAACCTGGTGATACCAGATCAGGCTGCCCTGTGGCTCCCTGAGACGAAATTCACCTACATTGACGTTTTTTTTTTGTTTTTTTTTTGTAAAACTTAATTATGTTCTACAAAACCAAAAACAAAAACAACAGCCCCTCTCCCTTTCTCCCTCCCCTTTTTTATTTTTATTTTTCCTACCCTACTCCCGGTCCTGGATATGACCTTAAACTACATCCGATGGTGAGATCCGGCTTACGGACTTTGGGGAATGTGGAGCCTCCTCTTAATTACCATTGCTCCCAGGTCCACCCTGACCCGGAATGGTAGTACCTGTTAGGGTCCCAACTATGGGTTAAATAGAAACAGATATTAAAAGGGGAAAGAAACAAAAAAGAGAAGAAAACAAGACCAGATTCGGCATTAAATAACCCAAAAAGGGTTGATATGCCGTAAAACAAAACTACCAAACCAAAAACCCTGATTAAACATTTGAAGATATAAAGAACTTGAAGCATAAAAACTTTCACTATAATGACCAGATTCGGCATTAAATAACCCAAAAAGGGTTGATATGCCGTAAAACAAAACTACCAAACCAAACTACCAAACTACACAAAACTAAAAAAAATAATTAAACAAATGTATTATTATTATTATTATTATTAAACTATAATTCGAAGGACAATAATAATAATAATAATAATTCGCAAAAAACACGAAATGATAACAAAAACGTTTTATTTTTCATTTCTGGTCATCCGTACGTCACGTGACGCGGTATTTGTTTCACGATTAAACAGGAAGTCACAAAAACATAAAAATCTTGGATTTAACCAAATTTTTAAATGAGAGGTTGTGCACATATTATGCCCTTGAAAAATCCCTTAAAATACTCCAAAGAAACTGAAATTTAAAGAATATTTATTAATTGATGTCTAATATCTATTTTTAAAATTGTGTGTTCCAAAATGCATAATGAACGGTTAATTAGTTCAAAAGTGAATCCTATATATAGAAATATATGAACATATACACGTACCTAACTATATAGATAGAGATAAGGTGTTTGGAGATAGTGCCGATCCGGTATTATTAGGATTCCTCTGAAGTTAATGTTAACCGAAAATAAATCTTTTTGGCCATAGTCGCCATGCTAGGCACTGCGGGTTGGCAACACTATTTGCCTATAGCTAGGTGTCCACATATAGCGCCTGGTATTCACAAATGGTCACCCATTTTAGTACTGGACAGGCTCAACGTTGCTTAACTTCGGTGATCTAGTGGGAATCGGTGTATCAACATGATTATGCTGTATATATTGTAATACAGCTTCCTTTTTGTTACACCGGCCGTTCTTACACAGGAGAAACAACACCGGTTGTCACTATAAATAGTGCGAGTCACCAGAGACACAGAGAAGACAAAGCACAGTCTTGTAACTGTCTAGCCAAGTGCTAGTCACTTTCTTACTTTGTTAATACACTTGTTAAACCAACCCTCGACTTGACTTCCTTTATTTATTATTTACTGTTGGACAACTTCACAACACTTTTCCAGTAGCTTCTTTCCAAGAACTGCAGGCTTGTGGGACTCTCTTCCTGCTGACTATTTTCCTCCTACCTATAGCCCTGGTCTTTTCAAGACTAAGACCAATAGGCATCTCCTGTCTTTGCAATAATCATATTTCGTTCTTGTTAGCTCCTTACATCAAGTGGCTTCATTGTCTTGTCTGTAACGATTTCCATAAAAAAAATCGTCATCATCATCACAACTGGTTTGTCCATCCAACCAAACCATGTTTTCCCATGACATGTGATCTGTTTCTTTGTTGACAACAACTAAACTCTTCAGCTTCAAAAACAAACAAAAAAATCCTTTTTACTTTAAGTGAATTTAGTTTTGTGTGTTTTACTAGCTAACTACTTGTCCTACTGAGGGTGCGAGGTTAAACAATTAAAACACAATGTAGTAATGGGGTAACATTAACTTTAGGGGAATCATAAAAAATGCCGGCTCGGCACTATTTCAAAACACTTATCTCTATAAATTTAGGTATGTGTATATGTTCATATATTTGTACGTATATGATTAACTTCTAAACTAATTAACCGATCATTATGAATTTTGTAACACAGCTGCTAGGCATAAGGGTGAGTAATGTGGGATATATTTAGTTTGATACAGTTTCATCCAAAGGGGGGCAAAGAGGAGATAGAAGTCCTTCATGAAAATTCAGATACCTTTGATTTTTGTGAAATTTAAAAAAATAGGTATTATACATCAATTAATAAATATTCTCCAAATTTCAGTTTCTTTGGAGTATGTTAAAGGATTTTAGGGGGCAGAATATGAAATTCAAATATTTCAGATTTGCATTAAATTTGTTCTATAGTCATTAGACATCAATTAAGCGAGATTCTCCGAATTTTTGATTTCTTAAGACCCTTAAAGCTTAAGCCTAAAATTTTAGACATTTTTTTAGAATCAAAATCATGTAAAAGATTTTCTTGGAAGTAATATTTTTGCGGTGTAGAACTTGAAATCATGTAATGGATTTTGATCAAAATTGGAATAAGGATTCTAGACATTATATCTTGATTTTAATCTTCGTAAGGAGACCTAAAAGTGGTGTAAAACTGTTTTGTTCGGAAAATTAATTTTGACCGTCCTAGGATGGGTATTCTGCCAGTTACTGTATAAA
>OY744524.1:100009261-100034261 GCA_963556195.1 Sepiola atlantica | reverse complement strand
AATATTTTATTATTATCTTCATACCAAATGGAAAAATAAAATTAGCATATTTATTACGGGTGGGTCTTTTGGAAATATTACTTATGTTAATTAGGGATTTTGTACCTTAGCATAGAGAGTTGAGAGGGATGATTGTGAAAAATTCTTAGTAGTGCAAAATTTAAAGTTGCAAAAAACATTTTGAAGTCAAAATGTTTTTTTCTCGTCTGTGCATATTTTTCTTTTTTTTTAACATAGTTCACCCCAAACAAGGCAAGTTGCCACTGTAGATGTAAGGAACTACTGAGAATAAGGGTGAAAGTTTTGAGGGGGTCATCCTAAATTGAGAGTTGTGCCCTCTTTTATTTTTGTCTTCAACAAACTGTTTCGGTGAGAATAGATGTGTGTGTGTGTATGTACATCCAGCTGTTTCATCATGTCCTTTTCTTCCTCCAGCCTTGTGTGTGATCCCTGATAACACAACATACAAAATGACAGCTTTTTGTCCGCAAAAAGATACCCGAACACGTGGTTGCTGAAAACGTAAAAGCTAGGATATAACATATTTGTTAGCTTTACAGCACCGAGAATGCACTCCTGGAATGGTGCAATTGATTCAGTGCTCTCTACTGGTTATGCGGTGCAGTATTGTCCCCACCCCTCACTCCCTCCAACACTGGCAATGCATACTTTGCTACAGATTTCCTGAATTCCAACTGATCAATCCTTTAAAATGGTGAATGAAGGAAAGGAAGAACCAATTTCATGTTAAGACTGATTAGGAGGTAAGTAGATCGATAGCATCCAAGGTCACAACATATCGGATCCACCGGTGGAGGGGAAGGATCTTATAACTGATTTTTAAATTTCCACTATCATACCAGTTTCTGTTTCATATAGAAATTGATGTTTTTTTTCTTCCTCTTTTTTAGTGATTTGAATTAATTTTATTTAAAAAAATTAAGTTTAGTTGGGAGGTGAAGCTTGCTGTTGAAATTTAATCTAATTTGATCTCCGACCCCCGACAGATCTTTAGCAAGAAACTGATCTTTTTTTTACTAAGGTTACCTGTCGCCATACTCAACCCCAAAAGAAAATTGAAATAATTCTAGAAATCAGCCACTAGGGAATCAATTTACATTAAATTTAAACAGCTAATTCCACTCACCACCTAAAAATTAAATTAAAATGTTTAATTTTTGAAAAGTAATTTCCGATCGGTTTGACGGTAAAAGTAATTTGAATTCTAGTGTAATTCCAGTTCAAGTCGCGTTTGGGACAACCAGTTTGCGTACTATTACATGTTTTTCTTAGGAAAGTACAGTGATGAGGCCCTAACACTCTCCCACCAGGTGTTTTTTTTTCGAGACACCATCTAGCACAGTACATAAGCCATTATCAGGATCACTGACTTGCCTCCTGCTACTCTACAGACACCGTTGACCAAAAGTTTGGCTCATCTGCCAACTGCAGGTACCATTTTGATGACATTAGTTTTTGTAAGGGAGGGTGTCGTCATTTCTCCCGCAAGTAATCATATTTTTGGTCAGTTTTTGAATTTGATTCTTAAAAGATAGTTGTAATGTAAAGAAACTAAAAGAACTGAATTTTTATGTACCCAGCGATTCTAGAGGCCATTTTGAATTTTCCATTTAAAAGAAAAACGGTATAATTGAATATGATAACTTCACTTTCGTTTGTTTGTGTGAGTTAGGGAAAACGTCTTCATTATAACAGTATTCTTAACCGGAATAAGTATTTTCAGAAAAATTGTAGCGAAAGAAAATATATTTGTGCAAATGACATAGAATTCTCAAATGGTCATCCATTTGCTACTAACCAGGCTCAACGTCGGTTAACTCTGGTGATCTAATGAAAACTGGTGTGTCAACATACTTATACCAAAAGCCAGATGATGGTCAAGTGGTTAGTAGTGCCGACTGTCGTCTCGTGGTCGGGTGTTGATCCCGGCTTGGGAGAGTTGTTTGGCTAACCGCACTGAAGAGCAGCTGTGATACAACGAAATAGTCTGTTTGTTGATGACTACATATATTCGCCATTCTTGCATTGAGCTTTCTTGTAAGAGAAATCGCCAACTGCCGCTACCGCATAATGCAATACTCTTTGTGTAAACAAATACAGTTTTCGGCATTTGACAATGTTTATATCATTGCGATTTCACTGTTGTGTCAACATGCTTATACATTCTGCATAGTGTACTAGTAAACAATCACTGAGTTTTTTTTTACTCAATAAAACTCATTGTCTAATCGAAGTTAAACAATGTTGAGCTTGGTCAGTACTCAGATGGGTGACCATTGGAATATCTAATGCCAGTTTGGAAATTACTCTAATGAAAAACTTACTTTCTCTAATATCCTTGGAAAAGGTATGAACCCGTCTCTGATCCCCTTACTTATGCATTAAATAATAGGGTAGACTGGACTCAAGCCTTCGTCAGTCAACTAGTCTAAGAGAAGGAACATTCCAAAATAAGACCAGTCTTTCTCTGCTTATTCTAGATTTCTTTCTGTCATCTTTCTCCATTGGATGTAAGCTATGCAGAGTCAGGAGACGTTGGAGATTGCCCAACCCTCACTTCACTATAAACACCTTATCAGCCAGGCATCCTTTAGAGACAGAAGTAGGCAGACATCTTGTAAACTAGAAATTGTCTGACGTAAATCAGAAACAATCATGTAATCTGCACTGATATGAGAGATGTATGTCTATATGTGTGTGTACACTAACTAATTTTGTCTATTAGAGATAGGAACATGAAATTTTGCAGGAATACTCCTCTACCTATGCAGATTGTCTTTAGGGAGGTTCATATTTCCATCTGTATATAAAGTTAGGTATGTATATATGTTTATATACCTATATATACAGTATTCACTCATGAATTAATAACCCATCATTATGAATTTTGGAACATAAGGGTGGGTAATGTGGGTTATACAAGGCGATCCATAATACAGGCCTGGTAAACATGTGACTGGGGTCCACAACTGGGGGCGGACATGTGAAGACCAAAATTACTACTAAATAATAATTACCGAGAAAAGTTTTAGTAAAAAATTTCTTAGTAATGTCCAGTAATTAGCAACTATACATATTATTAGGAAGCAGCTTAAAATAATCGATTTATTTCCATCAAATCAAATGTAAAATGTATAAAAATATAAAAGAACTAAATTCATAAAATATCACTTTATTTACCATGAATTAGACACATTTTTGATATTTAAAAAATCATGAGTCAATTTGTTTATATTGACTACTTGATTACAGAAAATATAATGACATAATACAATCAGAAAACAAATTCAATATTTTACAAAATCAAATACCTTATGAACAAAATAATGTTCGGAAAAACAATTTTGACAAGGCTTACAAAATACATTTACATATACAATTTGTTTTTACTAAAGATGAAGAAAATGCTTATTTCTTCATGATATACAGTCTTAATAATAAAATCAACTTACATTAACAAGAACATAACACCAATAAAATATATGTAAAAAGGGGAGAATGTAAAACATGTATGATAACTGCTTGCAAAATTTTCTCAGTAATTATTATTTAGTAGTAATTTGGGTATTCACATGTCCACCCCCAGTCGTAGATCCCATTTGCATGTTTGACACCCCTGTATTATGAATCGCCTTGGGGTTATATTCATTTAATTTAGTGTCATGCAATAGGGGAAAAAGGGGGTGGAAGCCCTTTGTAAAAATTCAGATACCTCCGATTTGTGTGAAATTTGAACAATAGCTATCAGACATAAGTTAATAAATATGTTCCAAATTTCAGTTTCTTTGGAGTATTTTCAAGGTTTTTTAGGGGACATAATATGAGCACAACCTTCAAATGAAAATTCAAGTATATCAAATTTGTATTGAATTTTATCCAGAGTCATTAGACACCAATTAAGCAAATGTCCCTGAATTTCAACTCTTCTTAAGACTCCTTGAGCTTAAGCTTTAATTTTAGATATTTTCTAGAATCAAAATCATGTAATGGATTTTAATAAAAATTAGAATAAGGATTCTAGACTTAAGTTTAGTAGCATTATATTTTGATTTAAATTTTTATAAGGTCATAAAAGTGGTGGCAAACTGTTCTGTTCGAGGAATTAATTTTACCGTCTTTGGACCGATATTTTTCTAGTTTTTGTATATATATTGTCACGACCCGTATTTGTGACTAAAGATATTTCTATTTTTGGTTCTTTTTGCACCTCTGTCAGTCCAGCTAACGATGTTTTATTGGCTAGTTGCCTGTCGAACGAGAACTGAGAAGCAAAAACACGAAATACAATACACGGTGAAAGAAAAACACAGACAATGATATATAGATATAAAACTGAAGAAAGTTTTATTTTTAAAATGTGGCCCTCGAAAAATAGGAGAGACGTATTATTGTTTAAACGAAATGTGATGTGATTTGTGTGTCAATATTAGAATAAATAAGGAAAAAAGTTTGTTGGCCAATGTACGAATATGTATAGAGAGATACGAGAGGGGTTTCTTTACTTAGCTAAGGGATATTCCAAAATCCCACTGGTCCTTATTAAATCCCAAGTTAGTAGACAGAAAAGCATGATTTTGTCTTCAAATCCGGGTAGCAAACGACTCCAAGTTTTTCGTAAGAGTGGTTTCTTCTTATTAAAAAATCCTTTTATTTCTCTCGTGGTGTATGACCCGGGAATTAGTATATTGTATACTATGACCACTTGCATCCCTCTCTATCGTTTTATTATCCCTTTTCGGGCACCGCTCCTTTGAAAAAAGTGGAGGGGGAATGCGATGAAAAATGAGAGAGAGAGGGCCAAGCATGCCGCGGTCACTATTGTTCGGGTATATACTCTCGTCCTCTCTCAGTAGCAGTCAGGTGGTGAAGAGACGAAAAGAGAAGAAAAGAGCCAATTGCCGTGGTCCTGTCGTTCGGGTATATGTCCCCTCTCTAAGTAGCCGAGCAATGGAATTGACTTGATTGTAACAATATACAAAAAAGCATCATTTCCAAACTAATTTTTTTCCATCTTTTTTTTTCCATTTTTTTTTTTTTACATCTGATCTCAATGAAGTCTAAACCGGAGATAAATGGTACAGTTATGCAAATACAAATATTTTGATCATTTTACAATCATCTAATTTTTAACTCCACAAAATTCTCAGTGAGTTAGTCCTATTCTTGCTAGTATATATAAGAGGTAAGTTGTATAGCATCTGTGTCTGGAGAGTCATGTTATATGGAAGTGAATGTTGGGCCCTTACCTAGCTTTTTCTTGCCGACTGCAGTGCAATGTGAAATCTGACCAAACCCAACATACCAGGTCAGAGGATTATCTGAAAGCACTACATTTGCCCACAATAGAGCTTATCCTTAGGACGAATAGGTTATGCTGGTATAGTCATGTGGTGCGTTTATCCTCTTGGATAAACTACTGTAGAAGCATGAATGCCTTAAATTGCAGGAAGGTTGGCCGGCCAAGGGAAACATGGAAGCAAGAGATTAGACAAGACTGCACGGAGTAGAATCTGGAAACAGTTGTCCCACTGCACTGTAAGAACTGGAGATTGGGCTTGTGTAACATCCGAAAACGTCTGACCCCTGAACAAGGGAAAAGTGATGTTAAATGTATAGAAAAAGATAGATGACAAACGAATATACACTACACTGTCTCCACCTCCTCTTCAAAGTAGGAGGTAATGTCTGGAAGGATGGTAACATGACAACAGAACATATACTACACTATCATCCCCCAAATAAAGGAGGAGGTAATGTCTGGGAGAGTGGTATCATAGTAACAGAACAGATACTACAGTATGCCCCCCCTCCAAAAAAAAAGAAGAAATTGGGGAAAGTAATATATGGTAGGATAGTATCATGACCACGGAATAGATACTACACCATCTCACCATCCAAAAAGGAGGTTATGCCTGGGGGATGATATCATAACGAACAGACATACACTATACTTTCTTCTTTTTCTTCTTCGTTTTGTTTTTAGACAGTAATGCAAGTTATGCAAGTTAAAGAAAAAAGTATTTTTCACATGAGAATAAATGAAAATTATGGTTTGGGACTGATTTTTCCTATGGTCATTAGAATGCAACGATAAAGTATATATGCTTTCGGATATTATAAAGAGTATATACTTCAATATATTTTTTTCTAAGAACTCACATATGAGGATAAATTGTACGATGTATAATGAAATGAAACGTCATGGAGATAGAATGTATGAAAGACAGAAAAGAAAAACAATTAGATACAGGAACAAATAAAAATTAAACGAGAGATTTGATCGGTTTCGTTCGGAATCCTCACTTTTTCTGTCTTTCGCACACACACACACACACATTATATATATATATATATATATATATATATATATATATATATATATATATATACAGGGTGATTAAATGTGATATCTCCTTTATTTATTCACCGATTGCCCTTATTTTACAGGACATGGCGGAATCAACGACCTTGAGTACACCAAGACCTCAGTGGGAGCTAGGACAAAGAATACACTGTGTTAAATTTTACTACAAGACAGGCTCGTTTAAGAAAACCCAGGACAGTTTCATGCATCAGTTCGGATGTGAAAAGGCTTCACCCAAAAGCAGAATTCAGAACTGGGTGGACCACTTCGGGCAATAGCAGCAGTTTCACAACCACCATTGGCTGAAAGGGAATCGCCCAGGTAGAAGAACTCAGCTACAGCTTCCAGTTTGCTATCCCAAAACCGCGACCTCTTTAACTGACCTGTTGTCGATTAGTTTAGCTGTGCCCATACAGTGAGGACATCTGTATTGCTGATCCGGTCAGAGTAGGCCACTGATTCAACTGCATTTACTGTGGACCCAGTAGGAACAGAAGAGGCAAGAGATGGAGTTTTTCCCTGTAGACCGCACAAGGGAACTTTCCTGATGTATTTTTCATTTAAAATTGCACGATTGTTGATTTTCAAAATATTTCACTTTAATACATTCTAATCTGTGCTTCAAAGATGTTGATTTCCTTACTTAAAAACAAGTGCCAATCTGCGCATGACATCGCCAGAACTATACTTATAGCGTCGTAAGAACTTGACGTCTATTCGACCCCTTAGGGTTAATACCATCAAAATGAAGAGGGAGAAAAGAAAGAAAAACAAAAAAACTATAAGACAGTCTCACCTGACAAGGTTGTAATACAACAAAAGCTCGTAAAAAAAACAATTAAATAAATGAATTTTTCATTTAAAATTTCACGATTGTTGATTTTCAAAATATTCACTTAAATATATACATATATATTTATTTACATATATATATATATATATATATATATATATATATATATATATATATATATATATTTATATATATACATATATATTTATTTACATATATATATATATTTATATATATACATATATATTTATTTACATATATATATATATATATTTATATATATATATACATATATATTTATTTACATATATATATATATATATATACATATATATTTATTTACATATATATATGTATATTTATATATATATATACATATATATTTATTTATTTACATACATATATATATATATACATATATATTTATTTATTTACATACATACATATATATATATATATATATATATATATATATATATATATATACATATATATTTATTTATTTACATATATATATATATATATATATATATATACATATATATTTATTTATTTACATATATATATATATATATATATATATATATACATATATATTTATTTATTTACATATATATATATACATATATATTTATTTATTTACATATATATATATATACATATATATTTATTTATTTACATATATATATATATATATATACATATATATTTATTTATTTACATATATATATATATATATACATATATATTTATTTATTTACATATATATATATATTTATTTACATATATATATATATATACATATATATTTATTTATTTACATATATATATATATATATACATATATATTTATTTATATATATATATATATATTTATTTACACATATATATATATATATACATATATATTTATTTATATATATATATATATTTATTTATTTACATATATATATATATTTATTTATTTACATATATATATATATATTTATTTATTTACATATATATATATATATATATATATATTTATTTATTTACATATATATATATATATATATGTATGTATATATAATCAGATAACGCAATAATGCAATATTTTCATAAAATATATTTATATATATATATATGTATAACATATATATACATATATATATATATATATATATATATATATATTTATATATCTATATATATATATATTACTAAAATATTCATAAAAAATCATAGAACAGTATAATATATATATATATATAACAGTATAATATATATATATATATAACAGTATAATATATATATATATATATATATATATATATAAATAACAGTATACATATATAAATTTATATAACAGTATATATATAAATATTAAATCATATATATATAAATATAACAGCATATATATATATATAAATATAACTATATATATATAAATATAACTATATATATAAATATAACAGTATATATATATAAATATAACAGTATATATATATATATATATATATATATATAAATATAACAGTATATATATATAAGACAGTATACATACATATATATATATTTATGTAACAGTATATATATATATTTATATAACAGTATATATATATTTATATAAAAGTATATTTATATATATATATATATATAAAACAGTTTATATATAAATGACAGTATATATGAATAAATATCACAGTATATATATAAATATAAAAATATATATATCATTATAACGATACATATATATATATATATATATATATATATATATATATATATATATATAACAATAGATATATATATATAACAATAGATACATATATATAAACATAACAATATATATATATAAATATAAATATAACAATTTATATATATATATAAATATAAATATAACAATTTATATATATATATATATATAAATATAACAATTTATATATATATATATAAATATAAACATAACAATATATATATATAAATATAACAATTTATATATATATACATAAATATAACAATTTATATATATATATATATAAATATAACAATATATATATATATATAAATAAATATAACAATATATATATATAACAATATATATAAATATAACTATAACACACACATATATATATATATAACAATATATGTATTTTTTAATATATATATATAGAAATATAACAATGTATATACATAAATATAACAATATATATATATATATATAAATATAACAATATATATATAAATATATATAAATATAACAATATATATATAAATATAACAATATATATATTAAAATATAACAATATGTATATATTAAAATATAACAATATGTATATATTAAAATATAACAATATATATATATATACACACACATTGATCTTTATTTTTGAGTAGAGAATATTTATTTAAACAAAAATGTGTCAATATTAATGAGATGTGGGAATCATCTGATCATATAATAGATGTTGTATTATTTTCTAGAGTTGAGATTATATGGGAAAAACTCTATGTGTGGGAAACCGATTAATTTGAAGTTTTGTTTAGAAACATATGCATACATGCACACACACACACACACACACACACACATATATATATATATATATATATATATATATATATATATATATATAATCCTTTTGGTGTGATGCTGATCTACTTTATTTCGTGACTATATGGACTCTTCTAGACATTCAATTCAATTAATTTGGTACAAAATAAAACAAGCATGCTTCAGTTGCCATGTAGGGAAAGGTGGTAGGAGTTTACACCGAAGAACATACAGTAGCCCAGCACCTGTCCAAATTTATCTTGAATTGCTGCGTTGTTGTCGCATTTATTACCTCCCTTGGAAGTTTATTCCAAGGTCAATGGATCCTGATTGAGAAGGCGGCCCTCTTCCAGTTTAATCGAAATCGGCGGTGAAATAGTTTCTTGTTGTGTCTGCGTAAACCTCTTTCTGATGCAGGAGTGAATAATAGGTTCTGAAGTATATCGTAATGATCATTGAGGAGATTGTAGGCACAAATGAGATCACCGTTATTGGTGCTCAAGGGAGAAAGGTTCAGTTTCTTGAGTCGGCTTTCATAGGGCAGATTCCATAGACCCTGCACGATTCGAGTAGCCAGATTTGAAATTTCTCCAGATGCTGCATATTATGTATTAGATATGGATCAGAGGCATGGACACCATACTCGCACACTGGTCTGACGAAGGAGACATAAAGCGGGAGAAATATTTCAGGACTGAGTTTACAGAAAGAACGTTTAATGAGAAATAGATTGCTCCTTGCCTTTTTTGTTGCAGCCTGAATGCAATGTTTAGATGACTTGAAGGACGAGTCGAGCAGAAGGCCAAGGTCTTTAGTCTCGTTCGCCTCCTTGAGCAGAGCTGTGTCACCGCTGAAAGTAAGAGCCGAGTCAGAACGAGAACCCACTGCAATATGGTAGCATTTATCGACATTGAGGTATGTCCTATTCTATGGACCATTTCAAGCACATTTAAGGCTAGATCTATTTTAAAAGGTTCGTCTGCTATTACGAAAATTGGGTACAGTTCAACATACCAAATTCGTCAATTATATATTTCCACAAAAATCTAGCAACCTTACATTTGTTGAAACGGTACAATTATTAACTAAATTGTTTAGCCATAAAATGTCTCTTTTTCGCAAAAGGTGGAAATGTATGAATCTCACAAGGAAAGAAGATGAAGACTACACTATTTTCGCTAGAGAGGTTAACAAACATTGCAATGATTTCAAATTGTCGGAGTTTAACACTAACAATTTTTAATGTCTAATCTTTGCACAGGGGTTAGTATCGAATACAGATGCAGAAATCAGACGAAGGGTTCTTAATAAAATGGAGAATGAACCTGATTTAACACTTCAGTATACCGCAGAAGACTGGCAAAGTTTTTTTAGTGTTCGCCAAGATTCAAGAGACATTGAGCAAAGCGGAGTGTCACATATCAGAAAAATACGTAACAAAAAGAAAAGTAATTCACCATCTGAATTTGATCAACCAAAGAAAAATAATTTGCCTCCTAATCCGTGTTATGGTTGCAGGCAATTGCATTGGTACAAATATTTTCTATATAAAATGAAAAAGTATTTAAATTGCAGGCGCATGGAACACAAAAGTACACACTGCAAAGTTAAAAATAAAATTAAACAAACTTTATTAACATTGCTAAAAGATGTAAATAAATTAAATGAAAATATAACGGTACAACTTCCGGCTCCGATTTGTCAATAATAAATCTTTAAATGTGGAAAAATATTGAGAAACCAACTTTGATGAGAACGAGTAAAATAGCTAAACGCGTCACTGGTGAACAAATAAGATTTGAAGGCAAGCTAATTTCTAACGTTACATTAAAAGGAAAGACTTTGAAATTAAGAATGTTCGTAATGAACAACTCAAATAATTTTCTGAGTACCGAAGTAACCATTAGTTTTTTACATTGTTCACTCGGTTTGGGGTTGTTAACTGTATTGTATCAGACAATGGAACAACTAGTGAATTTTAAATATTCTGTCAAACATTTGTAGTGGGCCATATCATGATCACGCCATACTATGCAAAAAGCAATAGTCAGACAGAACGGTTTGTGGATACGTTTAAAAGAGCGCTTAAAAAGTGAGAGATACATCTACCGAAAAGGTCATTAAATAATTTTTAAGGTATGTAAGATAACCCTAAATAACAATGTCCGCTCTTCCATGACACCAGCCGAAGCAATGTTTGCAAGGAAGATTAAAACAGTGTTCGATAGATTATAGCCAACCCATTCGAAACCAGGACGTGAAAAAATATTACGAAGAAATGCTTCAAACTTGGAGAAAAAGTTTTCTTTCAGATGTTCAAAAACAATAAATCCTACTGGGAAACAGAGATAGTGGATAAACAGATTGGGAACATTATTTACAAGGTAAAGGGACCCAAGTTTATCCACAAAAGACATATGCACCAGATGAGAAAACGATGTTTAGATGCTGTCTATAGGCTGTTGTGTTCGACACATTTGAGATACTAATTCTGCAAACAAGTTCTGAACAATGAAAATCAAAAAGAAAACGTAAGATTACAGACTTGATTGTAATAAACCCCAAAAGGAAAAAGTATTGACTCCATATAGAGCAAGGCTAAAGGGGGGGGGGGTTATAGTGTGATGGTGATCTACCCTATTTCGTGACTATATGGACTCTTCTAGACATTATCTATAAAGGAGCTTACGATGAAGGACGACCAGCCTTTCTGTAACATACTATTCTGTACTTCTGTAAATACACACTCTTGTAAATGTACCAGCCTGTTGTCTTATCGGCCCTTTAAAATCACAACAATAACCATGGTCACACATAACATTTATGTGCATATATATATATCTATATATATATAAATTTGGGAAATTTCATTTTTTAAGCATCTTTAGAATTTTAAACATAAAGAAAGAGGCAAAATGCCTTCATAAAAACCATGTGTTAGATGCAGATATTTTTTATTAAAATCAAAATCAAAATATATATATATTAATGAAAAAAACTTTCGCATTTATTCATTTATATATATATATATATATATATATATATATATATATATATATATATATATATAAATGAATAAATGCGAAAGTTTTTTTCATTTATCACTGCTATATGACCATCAAAACAGGTTAATGTTATTTAAATGAATAATACATCATCAGATGTTTAAATTCTATATATATACTAGCGGGGCTACCCGGCGTTGCTCGGTCATAAAAATATAAAATAGAAGAAAAATCGCGTGTGTAACATCTTTATATTCAAACTTCTATTTCTCTCCCTTTCTCTATAGCCGTCTCTTTATCTTTCTACTTTTCTCTTCCCTGGTCGCCCCATTTCACAGCTACTTTCTCATTTTGCCTTTTGCGAAAGCTGTTTCTTCCCCACCATTCCTCTTACGTTGGCCAGGGCAAAAGTATGACATATTTCTATAAAAAGTACCACCTCTGTCTGCGCCTTCTATATATGTACATAGTATATAAGTACCTATCGCCACTCTGGTGTGAATGCTAATACGTATCTATTGTCGCCCCGGTGCGCATGGTATCTACGTACTTATCGCCATCCCTGTGCACATGCTATATACGTACCTATTACAGCCCTGGTGCGCATACTATATACATACCTATTGGCGTTGCACGGGGATCACTTCTCCAGTCACCCTCCTTCAACAGTTGCCAGGAGCAAAAGATGTCACGTACCTGGTTGCCAATTCACCCTGGCTACACTATCTCCGGCCTCCCCATAACTCTGCACTACCTCTCCATTCCCTGGAGTAAAAATGTAACATTTCTATTAAAAGTACCATATTTGTCTTCATTATTAATGTTAATAAGGGTGTTTATTTACTTCTTCATTTTATAATGTTAGATAAAATAACCTAGGTCGATCAGACCCCTCTGACAGCAGTCTTTGTTAATGATAATAATGGTGTCTATTTATTTATTTCATGTTTGTGTATGTTAGATGAAATAACCTAGGTCGATCACCGATTAAATATTTTATATGAATATAATAAATGCTATCAATGGGGAAGAATAATTTTTTCTTTTAAATTCACCGATCGAGACGTTATTTTATATGAATATAAATATTAGTGCTAACAATGGGGACCCTTCCTATACCATTCTACTCAGACTCCGTAATATACCATTAGCGTTGAACTCCAGGCCTTGACTCCTTCCTGAACATCAGGCTCTGACTCCTACCCGAACAATTAGGACCTGACTACTTCCTGAAGAGCTGGCTCCGACTCCTTCTTGAACCCCAGGGTGACTCTTTCATATACTGCAAGCTCTGAATCTTTTCTGAACATCTAGGTTTGACTGTTTTTTCTCAAAACTCTGACTCCTTCCCCAACATCGGTTTTTTTTTTATCCTGGCCAATGCTGCATCTAAACACACCTGCTCTCTCTAGGATATTGAGCCTGAGGTTCTGCTTTCTACCTTAACATTAAGACCTGACTCCTACCTGAATCGTCTGCTCTGACTTCTCAGAATGACTCATTCCCGAACCTCCACATTTGACTGTTTCACAAACGTTTGACGTTTGATCGTATAACTGTTCATTGGAAATGCATTGGGGTCTGCTTTCGCTCTCGATTGTTTTAGGGGGGAAGGGGTCGCGGGGGGAGAGAAATCCCCCACCCCCAATTTTTTTTTTTTTTTTGCGCGAAAAAAAAAAAAATTTTCCCGCCAAAAAAAAAAAATTTTTTTTTTCCCTTTTTAAACAAAAAAAGTATTCGGAGACAAATTTTTTTTTTCTTTGTTTCACACCCCAAGAACGCGGCAGCCTAGCAAAAATAGACGACCTTTAGGGAGTCTATTTTGGCTAGTCTATTATATAAAGGACAGTTGTCTGTATGTTTGTCTGTTTGTCTGTCTGTATGTCCAGCTACTCCTCAAAAACTACTCGGCAAACTGTCAACAAGTAGACATCTTTAGGACCGGACAACACCTGGGAGCATAATATCTCAAAATTACAAAAAAAAAAATGTCCCCGGGGGTCAACGGGGCCAGTTTTCGGGGGCGGGTCTGGTTTTTGAAACTTTTTCAATGTTATTTAATTTGATAATTTTTTGGGGGCGGGTGGTTGGGATGGAATTATCAACATCTTCATCCTGCGGGGGTGCTGATAAAATATAGGACCCGGAGGTTTCTGAAGTATAGGGACAGGGGGGTGCTGCTGCAGTATAGGCACCAGGGGGGGGGGGTTCTACAGTATAGGACCCAAGGGTTTCTGCAGTATAGGAACTAGGGGTGCTTCTACAGTATAGGACCCAGCACCGGGAGTGCTTCTACAATATAGGACCCGAGTGCTTCTGCAGAATATGGACCATGGGTGCTTATGAAGTATAGGGACCAGGGGTGCTTCTACAGTATAGGCACCAGGGGTGCTTCTACAGCATAGGACCCAGCACCGGGGGTGCTTCTACAATATAGGACCCGGATGCTTCTACAGAATAGGGACCATTGGTGCTTATGCAGTATAGGGACCAGGGGTACTTCTACAGTATATGACCCAGCACCGGGGAGTGCTTCTATAATATAGGACCATGGGTGCTTCTGCAGAAAAAGGACCAGTGGTGCTTCTACAATGCAGGACCCAGAGGCTTCTGCAGTATAGAGACCGGGTGTGCTTCTGCAGTATACGGACCATGGGTGATTCTGCAGTATAGGGACCGGGGGGCTTCTACAGTATAGGACCCAGCCCCTGGGGTGCTTCTACAGTATAGGACCTGGAGGCTTCTGCAGTATAGCTACCAGGGCGCTTCTACAGTATAGGACCCAGCACCGAAGGTTCTTCTACAGAATAGGACCTGGGGGGGGGGGGTTCTTCAATATAGGGCCCAGAGGCTTCGGCGTTGTCCGGGAGAAAAGTGCTAAATGTCCTAGATAGAGCTACTGTAGTATTTCTCTTCAGACTATTGTGCAGATGAAAAGGAGGGGAGATCGGTAAGAGCGATTTTAGTAGTGCTCTGGAGGCCGTCTTGATTTTCTAAATACTCGGCGTTGTCCGGGATAAAAGTGCTCAATATCCTATTTTGCTTGCAGAGAGGAGGAGGGAGAGCCTGCTAGTATATATATAAATGAATAAATTCGAAAGTTTTTTTCATTTATCACTTCTATATGACCATCAAAACAGGTTAATGTTATTTAAATGAATAACGCATCATCAGATGTTTAAATTCTCTATATATATGACAGATGAACGATTAAAAGAGAACCATCCAGAGGCCTAATTTGCATGACTATTTTTTAAACACCTGATAATTAATTAATGTTTGGTATTATTAATTTATTATTGCATGGGCGTATTGTTACTATATATATGCAATAGTTTCATCGATATTAACAGTAATTAATTAAAGTTATTTAATAAATAAATCTAATAAATGACTAAAACACGTTAAGTTTATACAATCAGCGTTAGCTACGAGCGAGGCATAAGCGAAAAGAGAAATGGATGATTATATTTAAGCAGCATTTTCTCTGTAATACAAATGTTGTTGAATATGACAGACAACTTATGTCTGGATATCCTTGTGTGGATCCTTTCCATTCGCCGAATCAGTTAATTATTAACAAACGACCACAACCAAACTTTTCTTTTGTTCTTTCAATCTCTTTACTTTCATATATCCTTAAATGCCTGTAATTCCTCCTTGTCTCAGAGACAAAACAATTTTTTTAATATGTTTATATTGTATTTTTAAAATTTAGTCGTTTATGTTTTTGATATATGAAAGTAAAGAGATTGAAAGAACAGAAGAAAAGTATGGCTTTGGTCGTTCGACGATATATGAAGATTTAGAAATTGAGAGAACAGATGAAAGGTATGATTATGGATTGATTGTTTATTTGTTCATTGGAATGCACCTATATATATATATATATATATATATATATACACTCAGGGAGAGAGAGAGAGAGAGAGAGAATAGAAAAAAGCAGATTCTAGCGACGATATTATTACTTTCTAGCAAAGCGATTATATTTTACCGATCGTTTCTCCATTTGTTCAGACAATCAGTGTTTTCAAGCATATCTTGAATTTTCTAGAATCTAGAAGATTCAAGATATGCTTGAAAACATTTAAAAAGCAAGAATCATTGATCTAGAATCTAGATCAATGATACTTGCTTTTTAAATTTTGTTGTTGTTGTTATTACTGGAAAATTAAATATGGCGCCAGTTTTGGAATAAATACACATGAGGTTTGGGAAAAATGAACCTAACAAAAATGCTTTCTAAAGTTAGTTTTCGATATTTTGGATACATTTTTGTTTTTTTCTGACGAATCATTGTCCTAGAAGATTAACGATATGCTTGCAAACCTTGATTGTCTGGACAAATGGAGAAACGGCTGTTAAAAATTAATTTCTTTGCTGGGAAATAAAGATAGTGTCACTAGAATCTGCTTTTGTTCTATTTTCTATTCATCAATGTTCTGGAATTATAAATTAATATCTATTGAGCTTAAACACTGAAGGTTTGACTACAATACATACACACACATATATATATATATATATATATATATATATATATATGCATTATATATGCATCATTCCTTCACTTATAGAAGTTGAATGCCTGTATGTCTCGCCGCCTTAAATGTGTTAACATTATCATTGTTTAAAGCTGTTCAGAATTGGCCTATCGGTTAGCGACGTTGGATTGGGGTTGAGAAATACTTGTAATCCAGGGTTTCGAATCGTGTGACCGGTAGTGAATAGTCATACTTCTATGCTGATTGAGTCTTGATTGAAAAGAGACGAAACGTATACGTCCATAGATAAATAAACAATAACAAATATTTTTATATATATATATATATATATATATATATATATATATTGTAGCAGTTACAATATATATATATATATATATATATATATATATATATATATATATATATGTATACAAAGAAACACACATTTCTTTTTGTGGGAGATGAGATGGGCTCTTTCATTCAAATTGAACAGGGGCAGCTCCCCTTTTGACTGACTGAGCAGTTAAACCACCTTTTTTGCTGCGTGTAATGCTATAATTAAACGAGAGGGGGAAAAGGGCCTCAATGGCTAACACTTTTTTTTCCATCGTTTGGATAATTTTTCTAGGCCATTGAAATCTGCAAATAAATGTTTACGTAGCTAAACGAGACACACTGGCGGACTTCTCTTTTGATGTCAAACCACATTAACATTTTTTGCCTGCAGATGACTAGATCAACGGGAGCGATGTGGATTTCAGTTGTGTCGTCGTCGGCGTCTAACAAGCACAACTCACGCCCAGCCCACTTAATTAAGAAAATGACTGTAGGAGAAAAATAATACATAATCCGGTCAAGACAGAAGGAGGCCAATCTTATATATAACTAGTGGAATACACGTCCATGGACAGGTATAAGCAATAGATATAGTATTATTTGTGAATTTAATGTTTTTTCTTTCTTTGGGGGAGTATGGTCGAGGCCACCGTAAGTAAATTGACGTCATTCTTTGCAGTGACAAACGAGACCTGAATCTCCAAAATATTGCAACATTTGAACCCTCCCTTCACTTAAAAATCCATCAACATTCAGGAAATCAACCAATTTAAATGACATTTTCAGTATTTATTAATTACTATCACGAAATATAATTAACCCATTTCTTTATTAGAAAGCAATAGTTCAAATGTATTACTTCGTGTAAACAAAAAACAACTTTATTAAAGTTATATCACAGGGTACTAAAAACAAAGCATGTATTTTTATTTATTTACGAAAATAAAGAATCGTAGATGTTAAAAATAAAAAAATATTTTTGGCACTTCTGCAGTTTAGTTGTGAAGCGGTAGACAATCCACATGGAAGGAAGTTAGACTTTGAATTTATTGAAATTACTTTTAAATGAAAACTTTTCGTTTTATAACATTTTTTATTAAAAAGAAAACACTGTTCGCTGCTCGTGTTGTAACACTTTAACTTTTCAAAATTCAAAACAAATAAACGGTGAATAATTTAAAAAATGTAAACAAACAATAAATAAAAACTAACGATAACTTAGTTTAAAAATGAAAACAAACAAAAAATTTCATCAAAAAGTAAAGATACTGTGATATCTTCCTGCATGAGTAGCTTGAACTTACTTTTAATATGCATAAGAAAATTGGATGCTTCTACGAAGACGCGTGAATATTAAATTATCAATACCATATAAAAAACATTATTATATACTTACGCAGCAGATTTAAATAAGTATCCTCACCAAAAAGTAGGAAAAATGAATTTTGATTAAAAATAAATATCAGTTTCATCGTATTTTGATGACTGCCATTGATTTATTACTTGTTAATATAACAGACGGAGTTATCTCCCCCTGAATTTTGTGTTTTTCAATCGAATCAATGGCGGAACCCGAACAAACGAAATAACGGATTTTTATTTTTGATTAATATTCTACTAGATAGTTTTTGCTAATTTTTGGTGTACATACCTATTTTTGCTTGATACATAAGTATATCAAAGAGTTTTCCAGTTAATTTACTTGGAACAGCGATTTTCACCAGTGTAACTGCGTTTTTCCTATGTACCCTCATCTGTAGAAGCACCGAAAATTGTTAGCATGTTGTTCAACTACAGGATTCATAGAGGTTGATAAGTTCAGTCTTCTGATGGTCAAATAACATGGTAAAATTACATTTTAGTATCTCTTAACAGCCTATACCCTCTAGGGGAGCAGTTATATAACAAGGAAGACAATATCATCATTGCACTCGAATAATTAACCTTATTTAATGTCATTATGTTTATCTGTTCTTGTACGAATTTAATTGCATTGAAATATTTGAATGACTAATCTTGCACTAATAACAGAAATGACAAGATTAATTTTAATATAGAAATTACATTTTGAGGTTTGGTTTGCTGTTCTTCTATGTCCATGTTTTTCATGTTCTCCATCAAAATGTGTAGAGTATTGATTTACTCCTCTCCAGGAGTTAGGCACAAGGCCAGTTTTTATTTTACTCCCACAAGTAAGATGTGACCCAAGGTCGGGTCGGGAAAGTGGGGTTTAAAAATTGCCTGGGCAGCCCCGTCGGCATTCCCCGGTAGGGGCGCCTCAGGCAGTAAGCAATAAACTTACTCCTCCCCAAAGAGGGGAGGCGAAGCCTGTGAGGGTGGACCTTCTAGAACTACACAGGACAGACCCATAGACCGGCGTAAATCAAGCCCTGAAGGCCAAGACAATACCGGTCTATAGGGTGCAGTATCCATCGGAACAGATACTACACTTTGATCTTGACCAAAAGGCCAAGAAGGCCAAGAACGAGTTACATGCTTAGGAATTTTATACTCTCCTATAGTATTAATTTCCACATCACTGCAGAATACATGTACTACTAAATCAGATCCAATTACAAGGGACAGAGTGATTTTAGGACACAGAGATTTGATGATGGTTTCTCTCCAGGTCTTCTTTGGGCGTCCGGCTTTTTTCTGGCTAACTATTTTCAGATCTCTACATGTGTTGATAGGTCCATTGCTTCTTTTAACATGTCCAAACCAACGTAGTCTGTTCGCTCTAAGAATAACGTCAAGCGGTTGGATAGCCAATGTCTTGAGCAAGGTCTCTGACCTAACATACTGGGTCTGGTCTGATTTAACATGGCAGATCCATTTAATCATGGCCCCCATCGTTCCGGCGGAGTCTGGCAAGTGAGGACTGGGTGAGTGCCCAACATTCACTACCATACAACATGACACTTCTGACGCAGCTGTCATAGACTTTGCCCCCTGCTGGTAATAGTGATGGCTCTAGATGTAAAGATAGGATAAAGTTCTCCAAATTTGCCCCATGCTTTCTTTACCCTGATAGCAAAGCCGAGTTCACAACGTCCACCTGCACTCACTTAACATAGTTCACCCCAAACAAGGCAAGTTGCCACTGTAGACATAAGGAGCTACTAAGAATTAGGATGAAAGTTTTGGGGGTCATCCTAAATTGGGAGCTTTGCAGTGAGATGCTTGTTCACATTAGTTTTAAATTTATGCATGTCGGTACAGTCGAGGAAACAAGGAGCAGGGAGGGAGTTCCAAAGGCTGGCAGCTCGAAGAAAGAAGCTATTAGAGTAAAAGGCTTTCCAGCATCTGGGGACCTCCACAGTGAATGGATGGGATTTAGCTGATTGTCGGGTTGGTCGAGTGTATTTACGCCGAGGGGACACGAGAGCAGCAAGTTCATCAGAGCACATTCCATTGGAATACTTGTAATACAAGCACAAGGATGCAACATTGCGGCGATGTTTATATATATATATATATATATATATATATATATATATATATATATATATATTAGAGAATGTCATATATATATACACACATACATACATATACACACACATATATAGATATATATATGTAGCAAGGTTATGACAACGTTTGTTGAACCCTCTCGATTGTCTACTATTTGCTTCCAGCTTTCTTAAGGCACAAATTAAACTTAATTTCCTCTTAATCACGTGGTAGTTTCCGGTGGCCGTGGGGATAGAGCGATAGCTTGCAGAGTCTAGGCTGATTCTGTAAACTTAGTTCACACCCTACGACTGTCTGAAATTATCACTTCCCACAATGATGAGCAAATAGCTCGAAACACCGGGGTCTTTAGATAATAATAATTTCATATTTATTAATACACACACACACACACACACACACACACACTCACACACACTCACTCTCTGACTACCCAGGTTTATCCTCTAGGTTTCCTTTGGCATGAGGTTCGACTTTGTCTGGCTGTCCTTATGCTAAGTCTCCAGTGTATCACGATTGTGGGGGTTGACTGTGTTCATTTGCCACTGTTTATGAGGTTTTGCCTGATAGTTTCTTTCCATGTCTTTCTAGGGGTCCGGGCTTTTTTTTGTTGTCCAACCTTAGGTCTCTGCATCTGCTGATATACCCCTTGCTTCTCTCAACATGCCTGAACCAGTGAAGACGGTTTGCCCTTATTAGGACATCAAGTTTTGGAATGGCCAATTTCTGAAGTAGAGTGTCCCACCTAATGTTCAGGATCTTGTCCGGCTTTACATTGCATAACCACCTAATCATTGCCTAGTCATTTCTCTGGAGTCCAGCAAGTGAGGGTTTAACACTCACAGTATCACACTTCTAGACGGGTCAATATACCTAAAAAAATTGCAACATTTTGTTTTTTGGTGGTTTCATATTAGGCTGGGTCAAGTCTACAAGATACTAAAAGTTGGACAAAATCCTAGTATGGGAAAGTGTCAAATTTTAAAGATGACTTTTTTCGGTTTACAATTCATCTTCTATTTATGTGTGATGCACTAACTCGGTCAGTTTTCACGATAAATCAATAAATCTTGGATTTTTACCCAGGTTTTCGAGGTCAATCTGTCACATGAAAGGGTTACCAGTGATGCCAAATCATTCCTTATACTATATCTAGGAGTACCCTATTCCTAGACCCCTTATTGCACACACATTGGTACTCGTACTCCTAAACCCCTTATTGCACTCACCCAGGTTCACAAACAGACATATGGGTGATTATTTTTATATGGGTACCAGTGGTGAATTAGTACTTTCTTTAATTAATCAGGCCTATTACCTCCATATATAAATGAAATTGTTCTTTGGGGTATAGGATTCCTGAGAAACAAATGAAAAACCCAAAGAGACCACGTTTTACTCCACCCAAAACTGCTCTAAAATTGCCCTCACAAACAATTCACTAGCTCTATACTAATCATCATGTACTAATACGTATATTTTCCCAGTCAAACATGAGTTCAGCCGCCAGCAGAGAAACCTGCCTTTTATGTGAATGGGATTTTGACTGTGAGGAGTCCGTGGTGCTTCGAGAAAAGGGTGCTGCATGTGTCAACTGTGCAAGTATCGAAAGAGGCGTCAAAGTCATTGTTAAAGCCGGAACTAGTGTTCACAAAACATGTTGGGTTAACCACATAAACCAAAACGACATTGCTTTAGCCTTAAAAAGGATGATTCTGCTCGGCCAGTAAAAAGGAGCGCTCGTATTTCTCTTGGACGATATGACAGTAAAACGCATTGCTTTTTCTGTGGAACTGATACTATGAAAAAAGGATATAAACGAAAAAGTGAGAGAAGGATTTGCTATGTGAAGACTGATGTATTTGCTCAAACTATCCTGGTTCATTACAAAACAAGAGGGGATGAGTGGGCCACTGCTGTTCAAGGTCAGATCGAATATTTTGGTGGTGATCTTCATGCTACAGACTGAGTGTACCACCAGTCATCAACTTCCGTACGATGCGAAGCATTCCAAGACAGTTCATGTCAGTTGAATTAACCAAACTATGAAAAAGTGAAAGACCAAAAGACAGCGATCAGGATGAAGCATTCAAAAGGGTGTGTGTATTCCTGGAGGAAAACGATGGGGAACAGATAACGATATCGGACCTTATAGCTAAAATGGGAGAATACTTATGAAGTAGTAAATCAACAGCATATGGAAATCAGTACCTCAAAAAAGGCCGATAAGTCGATATGGAAACTTTTTATTTGTGACCGAAAGCCATTATGTGTCGCAAACATTGTGACATTTAGGGAAAAAACCTGTGAAATTATTCATGAATACTACAATTCACCTCCGACAGACGATGAGGAATCACAAAAACGAGCAATTCTCAAAACTGCAGTGAAACTCATCAAAGCTGACATCAAGATGACCGTGGCACCAGTGGAGGATATGTATCCAACAACAACTGAACTGAAACTAGTGGCAGCATTAGACTTCATTCCTGCAAGTTTGCGGTTCTTGTTGCAGCATCTGTTTGTCGGCAAGGATACATCCACAAAGGTTGCTGACATAGGACATGCTGTTGTTCAAGCAGTGCATCCAAGAGCTGTAATTGCACCCTTACAGCTGTGTTTCTCGGTGCAAATGAACCATTGGTACAGGTCAACATTCTTGATCGATAGTCTCTCAACCATTGGATTTGCTTCATCATACCCAGAGGTAAAAAGGTTTGAAGTGAACGTGGTATGTTCCCTTGCTCTAGATGTGTTAAGCAGTGACATGGACATTCTTGATCAGTCCCTGTCATTTGCCGGAGACAACATGGATCACCACATGATAACGTTGGATAGAAAGAGTACCTTCCATGCGATGGGCATGATTGCGGCTATCAGGGAAGCAAGTCAGTCATAGTATACCAAGACAAAAAACAGCAGACTTGAAACTTGTTGAAATGACGAAGATTGATACCATAGATGACCGTTTTTAACTGAATTTCAGTCTCTCCCCACATCTGATGTCTGTGATTGCAGAGTTGACATTTTCTGGGAAAGGATCTTTCGCTTCAACCAGACTACTCGCATCTTTCTTTTTTCTTTTTTTACATAGTTCACCCCAAACAAGGCAGACCGCCACTGTAGACGTAAGGGGCTACTGAGAAAAAGGATGAAAGTTGTTTTGAGGGGGTCAACCTAAATTGGGAGATGCGCAGCGAGATGTCTGTTTACATTAGTTTTAAATTTCTGCATGTCAGTACCATCAGGAAAAAAGGGAGCAGGGAGGGAGTTCCAGAGTCCAGCAGCACGAGGAAAGAAGCTTTTGGAGTAGAAAGCTCTTTGACATTTGGGGACCTCCACAGTGAATGGATGAGATTTGGCAGATTGTCGGGTTGGTCTAGTGTATTTACGTCGTGGGGGTACCAGAGCAGCAAGCTCATCAGAGCACAATCCATTGAAGTACTTGTAAAACAGGCACAAGGAAGCAACATTGCCATGCTGGGACAGGGGCTGAAACTTAGTTGATAGTGAAGGACCTATCAAATTGGCAACTCTTTTTTGGATCTTGTCTAAGAGAGAGATTCTAGTTGATGATGCTTCAGCTGAGATGTGGCAACAATACTCCATGCATGGGCGGATGGTGGCTTTATAAGATAATGTCAGGTGTGAGAAGTTTATTGGCACGGTAGAGGGAGCCCACCTTCTTTGCAATGTATCTATTCCAATTCATGTTATCTGTGAAAGTTAGGCCGAGAAGTTTGAATGATGAACTCTCAGGTCGGGTATTATTTGCCATGACAATCGGTGGTTGAAGAGGTTTCTTATAGTTATCGAAGGAAAGTAGCTTTGATTTGCGGCATTAAAAGTTACCATCCATTTTTTACCCCATTCCACTACAGACTGGAGGTAATTTTCTAAGGATTCAGCGATTGCCTCAGATATGTGCGTGTCGGTTTTGCCCACATGACAGGAGTAGAGCATGGTGTCGTCAGCAAATATTCT
>OY744524.1:100001761-100004261 GCA_963556195.1 Sepiola atlantica | reverse complement strand
CTCGGCGGTCGCGAGGATATAGTTTGTAATCTCCAGAGCTGCACGGTCACGTTTACACAGCTCATCCCAAGAAAGCTTTGGTCTTCTAACCTGCCAACTTGATGCGATGGACATGTTTCTGACCCGGGAGATCCAGCTGGATGTTCGCTCGACATGGCCAAGCCATCTCATCCTGCCAAGCTTAAGGACATCAGTTATTTCGCATATACCAAGCCTAGAGAGAAGAGTCTTGAAGAGAGTGCCGTCTTCCGGCCTGATATGAAAGATCCATCTAATCATGGCTCTTTCGTTACGCTGCAGTCTCTTGAGAGTGTTCGCCGATACAGCCCCTGTTTCATAGCCATAAAGCATAACACTCCTCACACAGCTGGTGTACACCTGTCCCATAGTTGTGATCGTCAGATGCTTATTTGTCAAGATGGGCACGAGTTCTCTAAAGCCCCTCCAGGCAGACTTGCATCGGACAATAGCAGCAGTTTCACAACCCCCATCGGCTGAAAGGGAGTCGCCCAGGTAGCAGAACTCAGCAAAGCTTCCAGTTTGCTATCCCCAACCGCAACCTCTTTTACTAGTCTGCTGTCGATTGATCTAACTGTGCCCATATAGCGAGGACATCTGTATTGCTGATCCGGTCGGATTAGGCCACTGATTCCACTGCATCTCTCGTGGACCCAGTAGGAACAGAAGAGATAAAAGATGGAGTTTTTCCCTGTACCACTCAAGCAGATTGCGCAAGGGAACTTTCCTGATCTTTTCATTGAATTCAGTTTGGGACCAGCAATATTACCTTTGTCTTAGCCATATTGACTCAGAGGCCCTTGTCCTCCATACTATTCCTCCAGGAGGTGATTCTCTTAACTAGAGCTTCAAGTGAAGTGTCGATAATTGCGAGCTTATCAGTGTACAGGAGCTCCCAAGGGCATCTGGTTCTCAGTTCGCTTGACAGGGATTCCAAGATGATGATGAAAGGAAGGGGGCTCAATACCGAACCCTGGTGCACACCAACCCCCACACTGTACCTGTACCCCACATGCACACAACTTCTAGCGTTCGAGTACATTGACTGCACAGTCCGCACCAGCCATTCCTCCAGTCCTAGCCGCCTCATCGCCCATCACTTGACACTCGATCAAAGCCTTCTTGAGGTCGACAAAAGTCACATATAGGGTCTTGTTTGCGACCAAGTGTTTTTCTTGGAGTTGTCGGATGATGAAAATGGCATCAGTGGTGCGTCTGCCAGGCATAAAAACAAACTGCATCTTATCGATGTGCACCCGTTGTCTTATCAGTTGCTCTGTCACTCTTTCAAATATCTTCATTGTAGTTGTCTCTATCAAGGTCATCTCCCTTCCCCTAATGTATGCCAATCCACAGGAATACGACCTTCACATATGATGGATTCTTATAGGTCTCTTATAATGGCACTACCAAGCTTGCCAGTGGAGTTTAGCATCTCTGCTGTAACTCCCGAAGGTCTTCCAGCTTTACCCATTTTCATCTTGCCTCTGCAATCATCTCGGTGGTGATGTAAACACTTGGACCCTCCACAGGGCATGCCTCTTAGAGACTGTCAGGATCTCAGGGAAATTTCACATTGAGCAGACGCTCGTAGGGCTATTTCCATGCTATCCTTTTGTCATCCAAGCCAAGGGATAGTTTGCCATATTCATTCTTCACAGGTTTCTCTCCAACCACATCTCGGTTGTCTTGTCGCATCTGTTTAGCCAGCTTGTAAACTGTTACTGACCTCAGGGTTATGTTTTGGAATGCTTAGCTGTGCATTTGGCACCATTATAAACTTCTGTGTGTGTGTGTGTAAATATATATATACATATATATATATATATATATATATATATATATATATATACATATATATATATATATATATATACATATATATATATACATATATATTTATACATAAATGAATAACTATATTAACATAAAAACACGTTAGGATTATTTAATTCTAATGATATATGTTTATTTACTCCTCTGCAGAAGGCCAGTTTTATCTTACTCCCACCAGTAAGATGTGACCACAGCTTGGGTCGAGTAAGTGGGGTTAAAAGCCAGCGCTCGAGAGGTGAGCACTCTGGCCATTTAAAAATTGCCTGGGCAGCCCCGTCGGCATTCCCCGGTAGGGGCGCCTCAAGCAGTAAGCAATAAACTTACTCCTCCCCAAAGAGGGGAGGCGAAGCCTGGGAGGGTGGACCTCCTAGAACTGCACAGGACAAGCGTGCAGTATCCATCGGAACAGATACTACACTTACTTCCTAGCCTGTAATGATATATGTTTATTTACTCCTCGCGGAGTTAGGCACAAGGCCAGTTTTATCTTACTCCCACAAGTAAGATGTGACCAAAGATCGGGTCGAGTAAGTGGGGTTAAAAGCCAGCGCTCGAGAGGTGAGCACTCTGGCCATTTAAAAATTGCCTGGGCAGCCCCGTCGGCATTCCCCGGTAGGGGCGCCTCAGACAGTAAGCAATAAACTTA
>OY744524.1:99956761-99994261 GCA_963556195.1 Sepiola atlantica | reverse complement strand
TGAATGAGGCATCCTATGTCCATTTGCACCTAGTATATAACACTATATTACTTTTTATTCAATTTTAGAGGTGGGGCCCAAAGTATGTATTCAGCATTGGTTGGATGAAAAGAGATGTAAGTAAAGTGACATTAATTTAAATAAATTTTGGTAAATTTATAGACTTTATCCCCATCGAGGCACACCTGGCGTTTACCGTCAATAAATAATGGTTCCTGTGCTTTCTTTGCTCGTAGCCCTGAACCCCTTATTAATATTTCTATTCTTACTTTTTAATTACTATGATTTCTCATACTAAGCTACTCCAATGGATTAAATAAGTTTTTTTTTTCATTAACGAGTAACAACTTATCAAGGCCCACAGGCCACTCGAAGATAAGGGTTATTGAGTTTGTCAGGTGGACGGTGAAACACCAGGGGGGGGGGGGGGTTTGTATCAATGGTTGTAACTGGTCAGAAATTGATTATTTAAGAGGACGGCTTCACAAGAATTTGTTTACATTGGACTTGAAAATGACAATGTTGTAGTCAGCCATAAGGCAGTCCTGTGGTATCGCGTTCCACAGACGGGCAGTTCTAGGAAAGAAAATTTGCTCATGGAAATTTCGTTTAGGGAGAAAGCCAAATTATTGACAGTGGTTGTAGCTAGACGAGTTGTTGTTGTGAATGTTTTACAGGGGGAAACCATAGATTGAAGCTCAGTCGAGCACCTACCATGAAAATAACAATAGAGCAGATAAAGACTAACAACGTCTATTTTGTGAGAAAGAGGCTGTAGAGAAGAGAAGAGGAAATTTCCCAATAGATTTCAAAGTCGATTTTGTAGTCTGTCAATACAGGAAAGATTGCTCTGAGCGGCACCTCTCAAAATGTGGCAACAGTACTCCATTTTAGGACGTATTCGATTCTTATACAGGTAGAGGATTGCGTCAGGAGTGAGATACTTTTTGGAGCAGTAGGATGATCCAACCAATTTTCCAGCCATCTTAGAAATGGATTTGATGTAAGTCTTCCACTTCAGGTCTGAAGTAGAGGTCAGTCCCAGAAGCTTATCAAAGCAGGGTTTTTCCTTAAGAGAGAGCCATTCATTTCAATTGGTGCAAAGTTGGGATCCGAGCGTTTGTTGTGAAAGGAGAGAAGCTTGGTTTTAGATGTATTAAAAGTAACCAGCCACCTTTTCCCCCACTGTACCACGTGCTCCAGGTCAGAAGAGAGAGAATCAGAACAATCTTGATTATTAATGCTCTTCGAAGTGTTACCATAGATGGTTGTGTCATCTGCATAAATGTCAACGAATGATCTTACAATGTGATTTGGGAGATCATTGATGAAGATTAGGAAGAGGGTTTGGGCCCAGAATAGATCCTTGAGGCACGCTAGTGTTGATACTATGTGCTTCAGACTTCTGCCCCTTAACGATAACTTTTATAAACCTATGAACCTGGTTTTATAGTTTAATATGAAACAAACGGAAATTTTATTTCATGTAAAATGTGAAGCTGAACATTGGCATGAAATAAATAAAAAATGAAAATCTATCTTATAAAAAATACAAACACAAACATCAAATATTGTCCTATAATTTGTTGCCAACACTTCATTGTCATTTCGAATTCACTTCTCGCCAACAATATCCATATTTATCTTTGCCATCTGTTTAGATATCTTGATGTGTAATATGAGTCTTAACGATAGGCTTAGTTCTGATGACCTCAGAGGAAGATTAAATCTGGACAGTATAGGGAGATGTGTACAGAAGAGTAGACTTAGATGGTATAACCACATTGAAAGAATGGCTGAGAGTTCTTGGGTTAGTAGATGTTGAACAGTTGAGGTATCAAGTTCAGTTCACAGAGGAAGGCCAAGGAAAACATGGGAGGAAGTGATAAAAATGGACCTGAGAGAAAGATCTATGAATAAAGACCTGGCCAGAGATAGGTTACTTTGAGAGTCAATTTCTAAAAGCCGTCCAACACATGCCAGCATGTAAAATGGACGTTAAACAGAATATGATGATGATATGATGATTGGCATAAGACTTTTGTTCCACTAAAAAGAATACAAACATCCCGATTTTATGTTTCAGAATCTTTTTAGATAAGGACTGATAATTTTTATCATTTAGATTATTCAGACTAATATTCTCATCTTGGTTCTCATATTCACAACGTTTCGACCAATGTAACCTCCGCCCTTCTTCTGGTGAATATTTCCAAACTTGGGATTCTTTATGTTGAAGTCTTATTTACAAGGTTATGTTTAGAGACTCCATAATGTAAAGAGCTACATTCACACTCCACACATTTGAGACAAATATCAAACGATACTAACGTCTACATTACCATCACCATGTAAGTATTTTTAAATACTAATAAGTACTCACTTATCAAGACCCGAAGGCCACTCGAGGATAAGTGTTAAAGAGATTGTGAGTTGAACAATGAACGCCACCACAAGAGAATTAAAAAGAATAGATGGAATGGGTAGTAGATTACTTTAGAGGAATTGATTATCCAAGATGGCAGCTCAACAAGTATTTGTTTACATCAGACTTGAAGACGACCATGTTGTAATCGGTTGCAAAGCACCTCGTGGGATTTTGTTCCGCAGATGGGATGTTCTAGGAAAGAAACTTTGTTCATGGAAGTTTCGTTTGGTTTTTGGTAAAGAGAGAGAGAAAGGAAAGTTCTTTGCTGTGATTGTAGCTCAGCGGTTTCTTGCTGTGAATGTTTTACAGGGGGGGGGGCAGGGATTGGAGCTCAGTCGAGCGCCTACCATGAATATAACGATACAGAGAGGCTAGCAACATCTTTTCTGTGTAAAAGGAGCTGAATGGAAGAGAAGCGATCATCCCCCACTAGATTGCAAAGTCGGTTTTGTACTCTATCAAGGCAAGAAAGAGTGCTCTGAGCATGAACCTCTCCAGATATAACAGCAGTAATCCATTTTAGGATGGATCTGGCTCTTATACAGGTAGATGATTGCATCAGAAGGTGAGGTACTTTCTAGAGCGGTGGAATGATCCAAGCATTTTTCCAGTGATCTTAGCAACAGTAAGTATTTCGAATGGTATACATATATAGATCTTGCATAAAAGCATTTTCCTTGGTTTGTTTGTCGTCTGCTTGCATTAAAAGTTGTAGCTATTTTTTCAATAGAAAATAGGAAGGATAATTTAACGATTGTCAAACTTATTCAAAATAATGTTTTCAATTTGAAATCTTCAACGTGTCACATTGTCAGAAAAACACTCAAGTTGATGTGTCAGTTTGCCCGCCTCCCCCCGACCACCTTCCGGCCTTCCTCAGCCACACGGGTCACTTGATGTGACAGCTCAAACAATGGAATTTCAATCGGTTTATATCTAACTGTCACAAGTTGATGGACCAACATATGACATGAATCATCACAACCGTCCATTTTTCTCAAATTCAACTGATTCATTATGTTCAACAACCAACCAACCCTACTAAAAACAAAAGTAAAGTGGTCGACCATAGTCGAGAGTAACCCGAAGGCTTCCTTTTCATTAGCTACTATCATGAGATGTAGGGGAGGGTGCCACTCCTTTCCTATGATTACTCCACTTACCCTTGATCCTCACCTTATAATACTGAGTGTTTAGCAAGAGGGCATCAAGTACCATTTTTTAAGTCTTTTGAGTGAATCCTGATCTTCCATCCCATTAGCGAACACTGGAACCATTACTACGTATCTATTATTATACTAAAGCTGAGTCAATTAACGTTTGTTTCCCTGGGGTCTTTTGATTATATTTAAGCGGTTAGCTCCCAACATGGTTGCCAAATTTTATTGACTAGTTTTGTATGATTTTCAAAGTGGTGACAGAACCAAAATAATCCACTGTAATAATTTGTTGTTTGTTTTTTCAGATTTCTTTTCTACTTTTTTAAATTTTAATTTTTCGAATATTAATTTGTTTTCTGATTTCATTTTATTATTTGTTTATTACAAAATAAAATATACCCTCCCTTAACCCTACCACTAACCCTAAGTTTGCGTTTGAAAAGTAAAAATGGAAAAAAGAAATCCACAAAAATCAGGAAAAAAATTAACATTTTCAAAATAAATAAAAAATTTGCAAAATTCAGACAAATTTATACTGTGTATTAATTTGCCTTGTCACTGCTAAAACAAATCAGACAAAGGTAGTCGAACAAATTTGGCAGTCATTTTTGGAGCTAATCGCTTCAATAAACCATCTTTTTTCTATATACTTCACAAAATACAGAAATACTTTATAATGACTGCCATTGGTAATTCTGAAATATAGAGAACTAGCAGGGTTACTCGATGTTACCCGGGTTAGAGTGTGGGATAGCATCATATGCAATATCATATTAAGGAAAGTTTACTTTAACAGCAACTTGATGTTATCAGCTAGATATCTTACCAACTGAGCTATTCAGATATAGTTTAATACTCTTAACCTAACGCTTATAAATAAGTTAATTTCATTGTGTAACATGTTACAAAAGTGTCGTTAACTATTTTGAGGGACAACTAGAGACGCAGAACAACTTCCATTATGTTAACATGCAAATTGTACATGTGAATATTTAAGCTACATTCCCTAGTATGTCTTTGTTTTTAGGGACAGATATGCACACAGATAGAGAGGTGTTCTCCTTTATTATTGTTATGGTACCTTACCTATATGGACTACTTGAACTCTGCCACTCACCAAAAATACAGTGAGCACCTGCTTCTCAGTATTGGGATCACACCCCATCCTGTTCAGTCTCTCATTAACTTTGGTTGATTGAGGACGTCGGGATGAGGTAATACCAGTCGAGGATTCGTTCTCAACAATCACTCCGGCAGGAACTGGGCCATTTCGGTGGCCTTTTATCTGCCGGGCTGGGGTATACTGTCCTGGGTTTTCCTAGGAGGTGAACCCTCCCAGGCCTTGCCTCCCCTCTTTGGGGAGGAGTAAGTTTATTGCTTGCTGCCTGAGGCGCCCTGACCGGAGAATGCCGACGGGGTTGCCCAGGTTATTTTTGCTAGGCCAGAGTGCTCCTTCTTTAAGGGCGCTGGCTCGACTCTTCCCCCACTTTACGACCTTGTGTCACATATTGCTGCAGTGGGATACTCCGACTCTGTTGTTGAGTTCTATCTTAATGTCTTGATGTTTACGCTCGCCGCTCTCAGCGTAAATATAACTTAATTTTTCTGTTATCACGTGACAACCGCCCATGGCCAAGGGGATTAGGTGACCGCTGACATGTTCAAGGTGTCTGTTAACCGGGTTCGAGTCCCGTGACCGTCTAAGATTGTCATTTCCCTACACCAAAGAAAGCCGAAAGCTCGAAACGACGTCGTAGGTAGAATATTAAAATATAATTTAATATTATATATATATATATATATATATATATATATATATATATATATATATAGATCGATCTAGATATATAGTTAGCGTGAAAGAGTGAAAGAGAGAGGGAGAGAGAGAGAGAAGTAGACAGACAGACGGACGGAGAGGCGTTATGTATTAAATATACCAAAATTATTCACTTATATTTTATTATATTAAAAAAGGAAACATATATTCTTTGATTTTATATAATTTTATTTTTTTAAATATCGAGGAGTTGAATCGATATTTTCAATCTGATACTTTCCCAACTAAACAATTCGGACATTTGTTAAGTCGACTTTTAAAATAACATTCATAAGTAAAAATCGGATATACGTATTTGAAGTTTTAAGGTGGGTCTGTTCCTGCTGGGGCACTTACAGTTGGGGGGCACGTAAATATTCGGCACATAGAGGGTAACGTCGAGATTCGGGACCACTTATATTGTCTTCCCCGGTAAATTTTATACATATGATATAAATTTCATCAAAATAGGATATATTTGAAGTTTTAAAGGAGGCCCGGCCCTCATAGCTCCCTTAGGTTAGGAAGGCACTTGATGATTTGGGATTGTCTTCCCCAGAATATTTTATACATGGTATTTAGATTTCATAAAAATAGGATATATTTGAAGTTTTTAGACTCTCTAACCTTTTTGCTATAGGGAACACACACACATGCACACAGACATTAAGTTTTATATATATATATATAGAAGATAGTGCATCGAGGTATGTGGAAAAGAAATCAATAAGGTGTTCGATCGTAAGAATGCGAGAGCTAAAATACAAATTATTTATATCTAAAAGTGTGTTCTTATGTACTGTTGTCAGAACGCATTCGGTTTTTGGTTAGTTCCTGGTGGAGTTAACGAACGTTCAATTGTCAGGATTGGTGGTCGAAGTCAGATGTGCAAAGTTTGCAAGTGAGTTTGAAGAGACAAGTGGGTCTGTACTGGTGTCGGAGTGTGTCATTCGAGTTGATGAACCTTCCTGTTGGAACGTTGATAGACGAATGTCCAATAGTCAAGTGATTTAGTTGTGCATATGCAGCTGTACTTATTTTTTAACTGGTGCAGCTTTTTCCACGATGTTCTCAGTGATGACTTCGTTAGTAAGAATTTCGTCGCTGGGTGAATGTCCGAGAAAAGTTTTGTCATTGCGTCTTTTGCACAGTGTTGGTAGGCCTTGAAGGATGATGTTCATGCTTGCAGAGCCTGACTTTTTTTTACAACCAATATAAACTCAAGGACTTGGTAATGTTTGTTGCTCGTTGTTCGTTGAGGTTGTTGAGATGTTCAAAACCAAAGTAAGTCAAGTCTGGACGATCTGTTATCTTTATCGGCCGTTGCCTGTGTCCAACATCATGTCAGGGTCACCATTTTTGGAGTGTCAGTGCTGCCAAGCGTTAAACCGGCGCTGCTAAAGCGTCGGCCTAAACTCCTAAACACTCCTAAATTAATTAACCGATCATTATGAATTTAGGAACATAACTGCTAGGCGTAAGGGTGAGTAATGTGGGCTATATTTAGTTTAATTTAGTTTTATGCAAAGGGGTAAAGAGGGTGTGGAAGACCTTCATGAAATTAAGATACCTCCGATTTTTGTGAAATTTTAAAATAAGTATTAGACATCAATTAATAAATATTTCTTAGATTTCAGTTTCTTTAGACGATTTTAAAGGGATTTTAGGGGGAATAATATGGGCAAAACCTCATTTGAAGATGAAAATCTGAAATATTTGCATTAAATTTGATCCATATTCATAAGACACCAATTAAGCAAGATTCATTGAATTTCAATTTCTTCTTAAGACTCCTTTAGCCTTAAACTTTAAACATTTTTTAGAATCAAAATCATGTAATAGATTTTGGTCAAAATTGGAAAAATTCTAGGTATAAGATTTACTATCATTATATCTTGATTTTAATTTTCGTAGGGGTACATAAAAGTAGTGCAAAACTGTTTTGTTTGCAGAATTAAATTTACCCAATCCTGGGATGGATATTCTTCGAGTTATTGCATAAAAATATTGCATTTAATGTTAAAAAAAACAGTAACTGATAACAATTTGAATCAGACACTTGAAATGTGGAAAAAACATTTTGTCAAGTTAGATTTTTTAATATGGCCGATGTAAATAAATAGTGCAGTACGCAAAGCGAAATAAGTCTATTCGTAATATGCCACAAGGGAAATAACGTCAGCTTCATGCCATTTTTTACCAAATGGAAAAATAAAATTTGCATCTTTATTATGGGCCGGGGGTTTGGGTATTCTTCGAGCTAGTTAGCTATATATATATATATATATATATATATATATATATTATATAATTATTTAATAATAAATATTTAATTATTATCTACATACGTATAGGAATCATCAGTGTAGAGATAACTTTTCAAAACTGGTCCCACGATTCAAACTCCGGAACAAGAGTCATCTTTAACACAAATTCTGAACGTTCTAACCAATGAGGCTAATTTGAACCGTTACACGACACAATGAGAAATAAACCCCATTTAAGTCAAGCAGGCGAACAACCATAGCTAGTTGTCATAACAGTGTTGAACAGAAAGGAACTTGCACTTATAGTAGGGGTGGGACGTAATGGGTGAAAATTTCAGATTTATGCGAGTAGTATTTTTTTGTGTTCATTTATACATAAATAACACTAAACAATCAAACATTTTGAAAATTTTGCAAAATTCAGAAGGTGCAAGCCAAAAATAGCCGTTAGGGCTCCACGGGACTCAAAATCCATCATTTTTCGGTGAAAAAGTGGTTTCATGCGACATTGCAGGTCCTAAAACATCCTCAAAAGCTATGAATGGATATAGATGGTTAAATCTGATATAGTACTTTAATTTAGGACCATTTTCAGGCTGTGAAAGGGTTTTCATGAATGTAAAATAGCCAAAAACTAGTGGCCTGCACCTTCTGAATTTTGCAAAATTTTCAAAATGTTTTATTATTTAGTGTAATTTATGTATAAATGAACACAAAAAAATACTACTCCCATGAATCTGACATTTTCACCCATTACGTCCCACCCCTACTTATAGCTTAGATAAGACAGCTTATATTATTTCTCATTAAAGGACCTGGCCGAAAGGGGCTACAAATAATTATTTAATAATAAATATTTAATTATTATTTACATACGTATAAGTTTCATCCTTGTGGAATCATCAGTGTAGAGATAACCGTTCAAACTGGTGGCATGATTTGAACCCCGGAACAAGAGTCACCTTAGCTGTCATAACCGTGTTCAACAGAAACAAACTTGCATTTATAGTTTAGATTAGATGGCTTATATTATTTCTCATTAAAGGGCCTATGTTGGAAAATGTATATTTGTGCGTATACTTTCTAATTTTCAAGGTAAAAGCTCGATGATTGTTAGCATATAACAACAGAGCATATACAAATATACAATATCAGGCTACATTCCAGTGACCAAGATATTACTGTTCATTTTCTTACAAATCAAAGACTTTGGTACATTTTTATGGATCTTTTCGTTCATAGAAGAACAACCAATGTTAGTATGTCAATCCTGGATCTTTCATCTATGGACTCTTCAGAAACCAAAATTTCTCTATCAGATAAATACATAGCAAGGCAGCAAACAAAAACACAAAAAAAACAAACAACTCACATAGATTACATTTTCGCTGGAGGAAAGACATAGATATCGCTACTAAGAAAGGGCAGCCATTTTATTTTATGAAGTAAAGCCATGAAAAGATATGCACAATATTGTGGAGAAACAACTGCTAGAAAGGATATAGTTAATTGGTTGAAAGGTAACAAAACTTTGTTTTTTAATTTATTTATCAATATACAAATAATAATCATCATATAAGATATGGAATTTAGAGTTAAATTGAAAAGAGAATCATTTCAAAGTATAGAGATACGAAACCACATGGCATGAAAATGCAGAGTTTAAAGGATCTGTTAAAGTCTTAGTTACGTATAACCATAATGTTAAAGCGAAAACATATAAATTACCAAAACAACAGGCTAATATCACAATGGTGATGTCTTATGGTCTTTTAAAGAAGATACTATACAATAAGTGAATGGGTTAACAATAGGTGAATAAATATTAAATCTTCTATCCATAACTGATGTACGATGTACTAAAACTTTATAATGGTCTTGAGGTATTAAATAACCAAATTCAGGTACAATATATAACACATGGCCATTAATTGCATTCGGTTTGTCTGTTATGCATTTTGCAGCATGTCAACCCATTTTAGATGATTTATAATACAAAATACAGCACCTATTGTCAATGATCCAATTATGTTTCAGAATTATGAAGATTGATAATTTGCATTATTTCCAAGTGACAGTCTGCTGGAGGTTGAAGGTTCAATCCTTACTACAGGCGGTAATAACTTAGAATAACATAATAATTAACACTTATACCTGGGCATGGCGGACGGAGCAAGTACAATCTACCCACATGGATTAAATAAAGGGTTCAGTTCGAAATTTCATTCAAATCCCGAGTTCAATATAAAGATTCCAAAGTTTGACTAGAAATAATAATCATCATCATCATCATCATCATCATCATCATCATCATCATCATCATCATCATCATCATCATCATCATCATCATCATCAATAAGGCATATTACCACTGAGACGTAAGGGGCTACTGTGATAGGAGTCAGATTTATAAGGGGGGGAGTAACCTTAGTGGGGAGTTAGGCAGCAAGATGCTTGTTCACATCACATGTAAATTTCTGCATTTGATACGATCGGAGAAACAAGGTAAAAGGGGGGGAAAATCCAAATGCAAGCAGTCCGAGGAAAGAAGCTATTATGCCAGAAAGTTTTCCAGCATCTAGGACCTCTACAGTGAAGAGATGGGATTTAGCAGTTAGTCGGGTTCGTCGGGGTTGTTTTCTTTAGGGGGTACAAATTAATATGCCATAAAACCAACCAAGAGTGGAAAAGAGAAGCTGGGTCCAGGGATTGAACTCAACCTCTATTCACTCAGAATGTTTTTTCAAACAACTTGTTAAATTACATGCAGTAAATAGACACATTTATTATCATTAATAACGAAGACTGCTGTCAGAGGGTCCTGATCGACCTAGGTGAGATAATAGTGATTATTTTCCTTTTCTGATGAATTAGACAATTACTTGGTTAACAGTGGAAAATGGAATCCTAAGGTTTGTGACAATTTGGTGTTGCATAAGTCCACCTTCAGATTGACTCATAATATGGTTCCTCTAAAACCCTGACAATTTTAATGCATCTATGGCCCATCATCATCATCATCATCATCATCATCATCATCATGGTCTTTTTTTAAAATTTCACTCCTAGTGGAGGAACCCCTCCCTGGTTTCTTTCCACCTTGTTTTATTCCTGCCTCTGCTCTATTGTTCATCCTCTTGATGCCTTGGATGGTAACTTCAGAGCTACTGGGGACTGAGGGCCTTTTTTATGTTTGTCATTCAGGAGATTGTGCCATAGTCACCACGCTAGGCACTGGGTTATGGCCCATGTTATACTTAAACATAAAAATTCACGAGTTCAACTAGAAGGTTCCTAAGTTTGAAAAGATGCAGAGGTTACATTGGTCAGAGATCAGAGGTTACATTGGTGGAAAAGTTGTGTAAATAACAACCAAGATGAGTATAGTAGTCCTAATAATACAAATGTATACAATTAGTTGAAAACAAGTTGTTATTTTACCCATAGCTGGATGGAGAAAATTGTAAGTTCATACCTTTCCGAACAGTATTAGTGCTCAAATGAACACAACAAATCTGATAGGATTTGAACTCAGCATTGTTGCCATATCTGGGTTGGTGTACCAACCACTATCCTCTCCCTCTTGGACAGGGTACAAAAAAAATTCTAACCTAATAGGTCTCGCACTGTCTGCTTAGCTCTAGTCGCTGTCGCATCGCCACAGTGTTGCATCTCTGTTTTTGTTTTACAAGTACTTCCACGAAATGTGCTCCAGTGAACTTACTGAACTTGTACCTTCTCAACGTAAATACCCCCCCCCCCGACTAACTCGCCTGACAACAAAATCGCAACCCTTCACTGTAGAGGTCTCTAGATGCTGGAAGATTTTTTACTCTGATAGTTTCTTTCCCCGCATCGCTTGCTTTTAGGAATTCCCTCCCTGCTCCCTGTTTTCTCGACCGTACAAACATGCAGAAATTAAAGTTTAATGTGAACAAACATCTTGCTGCCCACCTCCCCACTCAGGTTGCCTTGCCCATATAAAAGTGTCCATTAATCAAAATAGCGCCTTGTGCTTCAGTGGCAATGAACATGGTTTTAAGTGAATAAAAGTTAAAAAGATAGAATTAAAAAATAACCACTTCCATAGTCTGTGACTAGGCTAATCATGCACCCTTCCATAAACGTATGAATATCTGAAATACCAACAGGGTTACTGCAACTGAGCAACCGGTGGATTTTCTAGGAATTATGTGATGTATTCCCCGCTTCATTGGCTCCAGATTGTTTGACTTGTTGGTATAGTTGTCTCCATCAATTCACTGTTTTGATACTTCATTGTAATACAGCTTCCTATTCCAGTAGCTTCTGTCCAAGAACCGCAGGCTTGTGGAGCTCTCTTCCTGCTGACTTTTTTCCTCCTACCTATAGCCTTAAAGACTAAGACCAATAGGCATCTCCTGTCATTGTGATAATCATATTTGTTCTTGTTAGCTCCTTACATCAAGTGGCTTCATGCCTTGTCTGGAGCGATTTCTATAAAAAAAAAATCAGAAAGTGATGAAGGAGCCATTTTCAGGGCTAAGAATAGAATGCATATGAAAGGGGGGGGGGTAAAACTCAATGTGAACGAGTAGAATTTTTAGTTTTAATACTTCGCCTTGCCATTATATAAAACTTTCAGAAAGTTTTTTCTTTTTTGTGAGATTATCAAATCAAAATATGTATCAGTTACATTTCAAGATTATTGTGTATAAAATGGTAGATCCAACCTCGAGGCCAGGGACAATTCTGGGTGGTCCATAGTATGCCCCCTCCCACTTCCACCTTGCTTCCTTCCATAGAGCTGTCAAAATGAGCTATGCAAACTGGGAAAAACGTTGACAGAAGACCTCCAACTGCCCCCATCACTTCACGTTCAAACTTGAAGAGTTCCTTCCAGGCATGAATAAGTCTAACCAGTCATCTGGACACTCAGCAAGATTCTATTAATATATATATAATATATATATATATATATATATATATATATATAATATTAAATTATATTTTAATATTTTACTTACAGACGACGTCGTTTCATGATTTCACACTCCTCAGTGTAGGGAAATGACAATCTCAGACGGTCACGTGGCACAAACCCGGTCTACAGAGACACTTTGAATCTATAAGCTTCATATATATATATATATATATATATATATATATATATATATATATATATATTAATGTTTGTATTACAGAAGATCAGAACAACATCGGTACCGTCGGTTTCAAATTCTAGCAAAGAGGACCTATAAAATACCTTTTTACCGAACTCTCTTCAGCCTCTGTTTATGAAAATGGCTGCTCACGTGTTATGTGATTCTCTGATGATATTTCAATTCTCTGCTTAAATTTAATTTTCATAATTTTTACCAATTCGGTATTTTTACCTTCAAATTCTGTCGGTATTTTAGTCATGGGCGAGCAAAAACAGTTTTTTTTCTTTTGTGGTATGTGTATATATTAATATATATTTCTATGTACGAAGTAATTTCCTAAGCTAATGAATGGATCATTATGAATTTTGGAATATATATTCTAGACAACACGGGGAGCAACATTGGCACATTATTTGGTGCTGGTGTACTTGTGTAGTCCCCAATTTCTGGTTGTGCTCATACGCCCCTATTCCGAATTTGTGGCTATTTATTAGTCACATAAAATCTTTTTAATGAAAAATGTTATTATTAAATATTATGGACACCTTTAGTTTCCTTTTTATTTATTATCAAATTTGAACTTTGACATCAGAATTATATAACCTTTAGTATTGATGACATGTAAAAAGATTCAGTTTGAACATTTTATAATTAAAATGTATTACAATTTGCTGGAATAATTTTTTAAATAAAATTTTTTGCTCGATTACTAAAAACCATCGTTGTTTATGACCGTTGGCTACGAATTCGGAATAAGGCGTGTGAGCGAAGCCAAAAATTAGGGACTACACAAATACACCAGCACCCATTATTCATTATTATTTAATTATCTTACATTTTAAATAAAAATAAGTATTTACATTTTTAAACCGTTTTTTTTTTAATACATTCTTTACTGGAATATTCTTTATTGATTTTATTTTTGATTTATGAAACAAAGTATTTCAGATTTGCCTTGAATTTGATCCATGGTCGTTAGACACCAATTAAGCAAGATTCCTGAATTTCAGTTTCTTCATAAGATCTCTTAAACTTGAGCCTTAAATTTGAAACTTTTTCTGGAATCAAAATCATGTAATGCATTTTGATCAAAATTGGAATAAGGATTCTAGGCATAAGGTTTAGTATAATTATATCTTCATTTTAATCTTTTTAAGGAGATATAAAAGTGGTAGAACACTGTTCTGTTTGAGGAATTAATTTTACCCGGACGAGACGGGTATTCTTCGAGTATATATACTAGAAGGTCAACCCGGCGTTGCCCAGTAATAAATGATGACCTCTGTGTACTCATGCTCCCAGCCGTGAACCCGATATTACCATTTTCATTTTATTTTCTTGAATTTCTATACAAAGTAAATTTTTATGAATCAGCGTGGGACAACTTTTTTGACCAGCCTTGTTGTTATTGGCATTGGCTTGCCCAATTCTTCAGGTACTCTCAGGAGGGACCACATGAAGGTTGCCAACATCTATAAGTGAACGTGGTGCTCTGGAACCGATTCAAACTTAGCACACCCAGGTCGTCAGTCAGCGTCAGTATCCACTTACCTACTGCCAGCTCTCTAAATTTCTCATGATGATGATGATGATGATGATGATGATGATCATCATCATCATCATAATCATCAACATCGGTTTAACGTCCTTTTTACATGCTGACATGTGTGTGACGGCTTTTAGAAATTGATTTCCCACCAAACCTATCTCTGACCAAGTCTTTATTTATCTCTTTTTCTTTCAAATCCATCATTATCACTTCCTCCCATGTTTTCCTTGGCTTTCCCTCTCAACTGACCCTGCTATCTCAACTGTTCTACACCTATTAACCCAAGAACTCTCATCCATTCTTTCAACGTTGCCATACCAACAAAGCCTCCTGTTCTGCACACATCTCCTTGTACTAACCAGATATAATCTTCCTCTGAGGTCATCAGATCTATTTGTCTTTAAGAGTTACTTTACACACCCATCGTATCATTCTCATATCATTTCTCTCAATGCAACACATATCCTCAACTCTTACTAGCTAGGTTTCACTTCTAGACATCATTACACTGTGTATACATGCTAGATAGACTCTTCCATTTGTCAACAATGATAATGCTCTGCTGGTTAGTAATGGCATAAGTTCCCTACACTTACTCTATCTACTCCTAACTCTTTCAATCACACTAGCACTTGCTCTTCGCTGTGCTCCAAGGTAAAACATCTTTTGAATAACCTCTATAGTTTCGTCATCCAAATATATTTTCTTCACATCTGAATTCTCATTCGTCTCCATGTCTTACACTTATTGCACACACACTGGATATCATCTCTCAACCTAATAGTAATATCACTGCACGTCTTCTGTCCCCAATGCTTACGAGTACCACAAAAATGTATTTGTATCCGACTTTCTCCCCATAAATGGAGAAGGGGACCTTTACTTTTTCTGGGGGCTTTCCAACACTACAACCACGGATCATCACTTTGGTCTTGGAAACATTCATTCTCAGAGCATTCTTCCAAGTCTCTAACTTAATGAGTCAACAAATGTGTAATCTAAAAATGCATTACACTTAATAGACTCTCTCTCTCTCTCTTTCTGTGATATGGTCACCATTATGAGATCGTCACAACCGAATGTAATTAACCAACTGTAATGTGATTAGAAGTGTGCGATTCAATAAATCTATCATCAGAGTAACTCTTGCTTCCCTTATTTTGTCCTCTAGTCCTCACATTCCATGAGCGATGTTTCTGACAAACGGGGAAGAATTGATGTTTTCTGGGTCGGAATCTATCTATCTAACACTTATCGTTGGCTAGTTTTTGACCTTGAAGTAGTATTTTTTTTTTAGCTCCTTACATCAAATGGCTTTATACCTTGCCTGGAGCGATTTCCATAAAAAAAATATGACTGATAAAATAAATAAACAAAAGCAAAAAAAACAGAGAGCTTTGCCGCATGATTGAGAACAGAACTTCCGCACGGGGGGGGGGGGGTTCTTTTATGTCAACACATGTAAGCAGGTTATACTGAAGCACTTGCTGAAGGCATTTTCAGGGATGTTTTTTTTTTCAGAGAGGTGTCGCCATCCTCCCACATATAGCGCCTGGTATTCCCAAATGGTCACCCATCTGGTACTGGTCAGGCTCAACGTTGCTTAACTTTTGTGATCTAATGAGAACTCGTGTGTCAACATGATTATGCCATATTAAAAGAAATTAATATCTGATCACAAAATCCTTTAAGCATACATTAAATTTAATTATTTCTTACCAAAAAAAAAAATAATGGGCCAACATTGTACTAGGAATAAAAAACAAAAAAAAAAACAATAAAAAAAAAATCAGTGAACAATGGCAACTGAAATCCCAGAAAAAAAAAACAACAAAAAAATGTCTATTTGTTTTGTATGTATTTAATTAAGCCTTTGTATCCCTGCCCGATTTATTTTCTGTTGCCATGGTCCATTGTCCAAGCTGACTTGGCCAGCCGGAAGTCATGGATTGATTCTATTCAATTGTGTCCAGTTGAATGACGATTTCAGCAGCTGAAAAAGTGACTGATATTCGATCAGAGATTTTGCTTGGTAACCAACAACAAAGAAGGAATGATTGACAAAACATCCATTTGACTCCATCACAATTATCTGAACAACAAAAAGTTTCTTTCTTTTCTTCCGGCTCTTCATTCCCGAATCTATTCAATTCCACTTTTTGGCAGAGTTTCAAATTAAGATGCACATTGATTGATTATTGCAAAATAATCAGCATTGATTACGTAGAATTGCTTAAAGGCTGCCAGTGGCGACCTTTAAGACCGATGTAAATGATAATAATGCTGTTATTGTTCTTGATGATGATGATGATGATGATGATGACTGGGTTTAACGTCTATTTTACATGCTGACATGCGTTGGACTACTTTAAGACATTGACTTCCAAAGTAACCTATCACTAACCAGGTCTTTATTAATCCCTCTTTCCCTCAGGTCCATTTTTATCACTTCCTTCCATGTTTTATTTATCCCTCTTTCTCTCAAGTCCATCCTTATTAATTTCTACCATGTTTTCTTTGGCACAACACACACACACAAGGGCTTATGTACGACATGAAAAGAAACTGGAACCTTAGGAAGATCTCGATCATTCCAGTAATCATATGAGCAACCGGGCTCATTAAAAAGAATTTCAAAAACTACCTGGCTAATATACCCGGTGAACGAAGTGCAAAAGAAATACAAACAATTGCACTTAAAGGGACGGTTAGAATCCTCAAAATATCTCTAGGTCGGAGTCTTTGAATGTCTGGCATCTGGTTGGATGCCCCATTCTTAACAATAAAAAAAGATAAGTAAATTGAAAAAAAAAGAGAACTACTTACACATGACCTGACTTCCACGCCTGTGTACTGTACTATAAACATTGTTCATATATGAACTCTTTTTCTTTTATTACAAACAGGACATTGCCGGACTTCCGCACCTGTGTACGGACATATGCCCTTCATATGAACTCTTTTCTCTTCTCTACTACCGGGATATTTATTTAACACTATGTGAACTTTCTAACCTTTTCCCTTCGTCCATAGTCATGGGTGTATGCATTCACTAACACCCTTCTTTTTAACAAATGTTAACGAAGACGACCAATAAAGTTGTTATAAATAATAGAAATGGACATCGTCTAATTTCTATGAGTTCACTAATTGTATTCATACTTTAGTAGCTGCATGTTCTCTTTGTAGGCACTCCTCTGTGATCCTTCCAGACTGAGGGCTTGCTGTCCTGAAATCAAAGCTCCTTATTTATACTTTCAAAAGGATTAAGTCTAAACAAAATGGATGGAAGACAGAGGAGGTGTATTTGACTTGATCTTCGTTCCAAATCACTGACCAGTGTTTGGTTGGGGACAGAGCACATTAGAGAGAGAGAGAGAGAGAGAGAGAGAGAGAGAGAGAGGGAGAGAGAGGGGGGGGAGATAATCATTATTTAATCATATTTTGTCAGCCCACATTATTTTATACGTCCACACTTTGTGCGCTCCCAAACGAACTGCCCTCTTCTCCCTCCCACTCTCTCTGTGCGCCATATGACGTCATAATCGTTTCTATTACTTTCCACAATCTTTTCTCATTCCTTATCACAATGTTTTTCTTTTCATTTCTTCTGCTGTTGGCTTCTTAGAGACTCGCTGATATCGTCTGTTTTTCTATCTAATGCATTTAACTGTTTGAGAATCACAAACTAAAATAATTATTTTATATTCTATGCCTATAACCCTGCGGCTTTTCTTCTAGTGCTATAACTTCTACATCTATTATATGAAGGGCAGTTGTCTGTGTGTTTATATTTTTGTATGTTTGTATATCCAGCTAAAAATTCTACATTATTTATATGTTTCAAACTATTTTCCTCATCTTAATTGTTGTCTTTTCGGCTGTTGGGACCAGAGTTATCTTCATTGGAGAGAAACTGGTTTCTTGGACAGTGTTATTCATCTTAAGAAAAAAGGGTTTATACTCTCAAATCTCTTGATGAACAAGGGGTTTTGTTGGGAATTCTTGCACCACCATGTAGTCGATAATAAAGTGAATAATAAAAGGATATCGTAGAAAAATGTCCCCTTCTTTTTACCTTTTTAAAGAAATAGTTTGTGCATTCTTCTGTTGTATGAGAATGATGTATTCTGTATGTTTACTCTGATGTCCAACAAGTCTTTAAAGTTTGTCGTAGACCAACTAATAATAAATGAAATGTTTTTGTCTCACAGGACTTTTTAACCGTATTTAACTTTCAATCACAAGTCTGTATTACCACCCAATACATACCGAATCCTGGCACATGCCATATGTCTCGCAAATTAATTTAATGTCTTTACTAATGCGTTGCTAAACTTGATGAAATAGATAATCAAATATGCTAAGTCTTCGTGGCCATTGTACTCTTCGGCCTGCACCAGGTGTCTTTTATTGTAGTCTAAAGTGAATTGTATCTGGAGATTTGAGTTCAATCCCTGGTGAAAAAACGTAAGAATAAAATTAACTGATGAGAAATATCTAAAAAGCATGGACTGTGGAAAAAGAGTTTGGTTAAAATTTTTTTAACGTTTAGTGATTACGAAAAAAGACACTCGAAGAAGGCCAGAGAGCACAACGACTGAAACGTTGTGAACATGTTAGCAATACTTTTAAATACTATCATAATTACTATTCTTAATTTTATTACACCCAACAAGAGTTTTTCATGCCAAATTTGGTGGAATTTTAACCAATACTTTTTAACCCAGAAGTGTTTTTTTTATTATAATCAACATTAGTTGTAATTATGTTTCAGATTTTTTTAGATAAGAGTTGATAATTTGTATTATTTGGATTAGTTCAGACTAGTGTTCTCCGACCTTCTTCAGGTGTGTTTTGTCGAACTTGGGGAATCTTTATGTTCTGTACGGGATTTTGAACAGAATCCTTTATTTAATCCACGGGAGTAGCTTTCTCTCGTTCTGTCATCTGTGACAGTCTTCTGGATGTTGAAGGTTCAATCCTGAATAAGGGTGATACTAAGAAAGCAATTATGAATTACTTAAGACTTTTACTCAGTCATAGCTGACAGAACGAGAGCAACCTGAAAAAGATCGGAAGTGACATCATCCGAAACGTTGTGATAATAAGATCCATCAGAACAGTAGTCTGAATAATTCAAATAATACAAAACAGTAGAATTTATACCGTCGTATGAAGCTTCCAAAGCCGAATTTAATACTTCTGGTTAGATTAACATATACACAATAAAAACACTTTACTTTTGCTTTATAAGTTTTATAGTCCATGAGCCAGACCAGATATTGGTACCACCTGGGGGACAAAGGGACACTATGATATTTCGAAAGACATATGTATCTCGTTACAGAAAAACTTTGAAGCCAAGCTGAGATCCACAGCTAAAGTGCAAAAAATCACTATCGATTATGGGTACCCTTGTCAAGAATTGTGCCATAAAAGAATGGGGTAGGGCAAATTAAAACGCCTATAACTCAGTAACTAGAGGGGATATATTGACATGTGACCACTCATTTTGTCCCTTACAAAAAGGCCTATGAAATAAAATTAGATGTCTTGTAGCCCTGACATAGGTCATTGGAGGTCAAAGGTCAAATGTCAAAAAAATTGAATATTTTAAAAATTAAGGTGTAAGTATTATTAGATGAAAAGGTGATAACAAAATGTGTATTTCTCTGACAAAGGTAGTCTTTTCTTGAAGAAAACAATCTAGTCCATTGATAAAAAGTACAAAATAATGTTATGGTGGTTTGATGTCCTGAAAAAAAAAGTTAAAAAAAAACGAAAAATGTATTTTGAGTATAATCTTTTTTTATATGTTGCTAGGGGTAAGGGAAAGGTAAACTGTGATAATTTCAAAACTTTCAAATAACTTTTAATGAAGGACTATTCATTCTATTGCTTATACACTAAGGTACAAATGAAGGGTCATCTTATGCGTATACCAACATTTTATGTGGGTCATCAAAGGTCAAAAGGTCAATTTCCTCAGTTTTTTATCGAATCGAGGTGCAAATCAGAAAGGCATCTCTGATGCCTTTCTGATTGTCACCTATCGGTATATGGAATCTAAAATGAGTTATTTGTTACCAGTTAATGCCCTTGAAGTAATATTAGTTATCATATTGACATTTCTGAGACCCAGTTTCAGGGAAGACTGATCTACTTCAGGCCATTTTTAAAAAGTCATTTTGGGAAGTACCGGTGTCCCACCTCTGTAGAAAAATGTATGCAAAATCCAAGTAGCTAGAAACTAAGAAAGACTATTTATACAAATAACCTATGTGTGCCACTGGAAAGGCCCCCATCAGCAGACTTTCATATTTAATTAGATAATATCCCTATTAATAAGTCATTATATAGGCCAAGAAAGATCAATAAGTCGCAACCTCTATTTACATTAATATTCTAGATGGCATTGCACCCACGTTCTCTATCATTTCTGGATGTTACTTAATCCTGCATTCCAGTGCTTGAATGACACAAACTAAACTGGCGAATCGCTATAAACCAAATTAAAATTTAATTGTAATGTTTGTTGTTCTTCCACAGAAAATCATGCATAATTCAGATCATTCAAAACAGATCATCACATATCCATGTCATCATCCTCATCTTCCTCCTGAGAACTATCACCACACAAATAATTCTCATCTGTATCTTCACTTTGGTTGGTACAAGTTGTGAGTTTGCACATATAAGTACACTTTAGTCTGTTGCGCAAACAACTACATGTTTCCTCGACGCACTTCCGCGAACATGTGCAAGAAAGAAGTTCCATCACCACTTCTGGTGCAGGCGATGCAGAACTCCAGTCAATGATAAGCTTACCATCTTCAAGACCCCAACCATGCCCTATCGGATCAGGAACTTCCGGAGAAAGCTCTAAGCTTCTCTTCCAAATGGCACACTGGTAATTCGCTCTTCGACAGTGATTGACAAGAGATGATGAACATGGTGGTAATTGCCAAGATTCTGCTTCACCTTTTCGAGCACAAAATAAGTTGAATCTGAGATCATTTAAACTTGATATAGTTGTCTTTGAATTGTAAATATTGCAGGTGTATGCCTCCAGTTTTTCCATAAGTTCATCCGATATACTCCAGTCAGATCCAAGCATTTTCAATGTCTGAACATGTGTCTTGTTTTTTGCCAAAAGTTTATAAGCAGCTATCTTCCCTTTACCAGCAAATGCAGAAACAGTGTCACAACCAGTGAATGCATGCAAACCTGGTAATGCTTGACAAATGTCTTCTCCTAACATCTTAGATATTTTCTGTATATCAGTGACTTTGGTGCGTGTCTTAGTTCCACTTTTCAGATAGAGAGGGCAAGATAGCTTAGATAAAAAGGCAACACACAGAACGAACACATCTGTGTCCTCAGAGATTATGATGATTGAAGGAAATTTGGCTGCAGCGCAATGAGCTGCATGCAACAATAGTCGTGTATCAGCCTCCTCCTGATAAGACGCTAGACAACTGACACTTTCTACAGAGCCTTGTGACAGTTTTTTACAGAGTCTTCCTGTTGTAACAAACATACATTTGTTATCCAGTCTTTCTATTCGTGATGGTTTGCTCCACTCATTCACTAGGAATTCAATTAGTTTATTTTTATTATCCGGTGCGCATAGAAATTTTCTCCACTGTGTTATTTTATGTCCAGGTGAAATTGTCTTGTATGCTGTTCCAGTTGATGAGCCCCCGTTAGCCCTCTCTAGATCCTTTATGGACTGCTCTCGGTAAACATCGAAAACAACATCTATGCGACTACATTTTGGTCCCTCTCTCAATACCATATTAAGCACAGTATCAGCTACATCAGTGAAAGTCATATGATTTGCATCTAATTTCTGGACCAGAGCCATTCCATCTATGATACATGCAGAATTATCAGGAATTGTTTCTACTGGCGTTGACTCCTTTGTCAAGTGTTTGTAGAGAGATGATTTCACAGTCTTCCGTAGTGTACCCTCTGGTGTAGCTAATGCCCATGGAATAGGGCCCAAACGATGTGCAAGTACCTCTTTCAAGTCAACTTCACGAGTTTGTGCAATCAATATCATCTTAGCAAATAGATCTCTATCGGCTTTGATGATGATTGCTCTCCCAGCAGACTGATAAGTTCTCTTCACTCTCATGTCAGTAAATGTTTTTAAGTTAGCTTTCTTTATAGGATCATGGAATTTCGTTTTTGGTGGTTGACTTTCGAGTCTTTCTTCTCTGAACTGAATATATGAGTTCTCTCCAAGTTCTTTAGCTGTCAAGAGATCATGGGAAATATCTCCAGGAGCAGCAATCCCTGTGGAAATGTTGAGAAGTTCTTGATTTGGAGAACAGAATGGATTGACCCAAATATTTTCCAACATATTCACAAGCGAAGTAATGTCTCGTTCATCTCTTCTCATTCGAGATTCACTCAAATCTGGATGAATAACAGTGGTACAAGCATTGGTACCTAGGGTATCCCTTAGTAAATGTAGAAATGAACTGCGATATTCAGCAGTAAGATAGTATCTGGTAATTGCACTAGCTTTTAAACTAAAACCTTTTGTGCCTCCTGCTGTTTGTGTGTCTTTATTCACTGTTTCCTCGATAGCTTGGTCAATTGGGATCCTTCCGAATGGGTTCTTGGAACTAAGCTGAACTGAGAATCCACCATGATCAAGGAAATTGTGAAGCTCAGGGTGCTCCTTTTTAAGATGGGTCATTTCTGCATAATAATGTGTAAGGTACCGTGCATAATTCATTCGGTCGTATGTGAAGCACCATGGTATCATATCCCGAACTGACTGCAAATGTAAACACCAATTTCCTTCCCGGGAGGCACGAAGCATATTTAGGACGATGTTTACTAGGTCTATGTAAGACATCCAAAATGCTGCCAGCTCACCTGACTGAAAGCGTAGAGTTTCAAGATATTCAAAAAACTGGTAAGCCACAGACACAAACAATGGATTACAGAGAGTCTCTGACAACATTTCAGAGCATACATTGCTGGAAAAATCTTCTATCAAGCTCACAATATCACCACAACTATCTTCAAAGTCTTGTTTTTTACAGAAACTTCTCCATGCAAGACGAAGTAATGCCTCATAAAGAAGTTTGTGGAATCTAACTGCACGATTGTACTTGTGCCCATCAAAGACCCCACCAATCGAACCTTCAGCTATTACTCCGGATTCAATACACAAATCCTTCAAACCAGCATCCTGAAACCGCTTCCCTATGACACCAAGCAAAGTGCATACTGTATGGAACACACCCAGCCTTGGAACGATATCAGAAAAGGTGTCTTTATGTTTCCAAATCACCTCAGTTGCTTTTGCGTATAGAGCTTGGTCAAACACTAGAACAATGCTTTGGAGGGACAAAGCACGTCTGATTTTCTGTGACTGTAGCAGTATCTCATGCATTGTTGACAGTTCTGGTGCTGGTGCATTTATGGTAGGTAAGTATCGAACAGTGTCTGCTGTAACTTGTTCATTTTCACGCACATTGATATGAAAACCAGTCCAACTACCAACACATTGATTCACAGAGCTGTGCAATCTCGCAAGAACCCAAAGTAATGTTTTCTTATACACATCATAGTTCATTTCATCATCCTTCACATCAATGTACGCCCGAGATAAAGGACCAACACGTTCTCCAGCATTATATAGTGGTAAGCACGGTTGTATAACACTCAATGTTCTTGTCCTTTTAAATGACTCTAGAGAACTTGTCGTTTTAGCTGTTGGCAAATAATGTGGGCCATATATTCTTGGTTGTATTAGAATTCCATTCACCCTGTGTGATGTGCCCCCTCCGCTGAGTGTTTCCTCTAACCTATCAATATTGTCCCATGCCAATGTCACCATTGTGTTAGGGTAAATGTCATTGGGTAATGCAAATTCATTGTCAGTGTGGCTCTCCAGTTTTTTTAGAGCAAGAGCAGTATCAAATTCTTCCATCGTTGTGTATGAAATGCCATGTCCATAACGATTGAGAATTTGTATCAGTTCGGTGTTTCCAGTGAGGCTTTTCACAGCTTGGGGGAGAATAATATGTTTTGGTGGTTTCACTCTAGCACAGGTCACACCATACACAATATCTTGTCCAACAGACTGTATTAGTATTTGTGTTTTTCGAGGAATATCATCAGATACAGGTGAACCAACAAAAAGAATTCTCAAAAAGTTATTTAATGCATCTGGAATGAAAATACATGGGTCACTCATCTCTGCAGCTGCGACAGGCCATGGTGTGCTGATATCTATCTTTCTAACATCATTTCTAATGAAACGAGATGCTTTGCTAATGATTCCATCTTTGTCCACAGAGTCATTTGTTAAGATATCTAACTCTTCTCTCAATCTCATGTTCTCTTTCACTAGATCACCTCTTAACAGATTGTCTGGGTATACTAAAATTTTACCACTGTCATTAGGTATCATGTGAATGTTCTGACAAAATTCCTTCTGGAGCTTCCTTTGAATGTGCTTCTTTGTTGAAGATTTAATTTCAGTGATTCCCATCTCACGCAGAAAACTTGTAAGGTCCTCCGTTAATTCTGTTAACTTGATAACCCTCGGTTTTTTAAATAGTACATCTCTAATGTTATCAAAAAGTTTGTCATAACATAGTTTTTCAGCTCTAGCATATAGAAGTTCAGAATCAATGTTCTCTGGTGTGGTAAAAATACTTAAGGAAGTTCTGGTATTGTTACGATCACCAGATTTAGGAGGTCTGGTGTAATCACGGTAACACTGACGGTGATAGTGACCCTCGGCAGCTACAAGATCACGTGAGAGAAGAGCGATAACTCGGGTGTCATTTTTATGTGTAGCAGCATCTCTGATTGTCTTATCTGCTTGGAGGTTAACACATTTAATCAGTGGATCTCTTTTGTTTGTACTTTTCATATATTTACTAGTCTTCAAACAGAAGATACAAACAGCCTCGTACACCCTTGATATTGAAGATGTGACTGCGGTTTGACGTCTGTAGAATACTTTTGAACTACCTGCCTGTGACTGTTCAGGTTCTCGTGGATCCTCACTTATTATAATAGAATCTAGATCCCACTTCTTGGTGAAACGATTCCTGCACTGTCGGTGATAAAAGATTTCTGGCACACATCCATCACCTGCTGCTATAGCTATATCAAGAATTGCATCAAAACATCTCATTTCTGCAGCGCGAACAAGTTGTGTCCATGAGTTCAAATCCTTTGGTGAATTCAAATCGGAGTCTCTTTCAGAGCAATTGAAAATACAAGAATGTCGACGACGTTTTTGTAAAGCTTCACAGGTTCCTTGGTTGCCCTCAGCCTCTTCTACCTCACCTTCTTCCATGCTTACATCAGTGCGTTCCATACTTTACCTGAAACAAAGCAAATTTCATAAGAATGCTGTGGACTCGCCAAAAAGATATAATTTCTGTAGCAACATATAAAAAAAGATTATACTCAAAATACATTTTTCGGTTTTTTTTCAGGACATCAAACCACCATAACATTTATTATTTTGTACTTTTTATCAATGGACTAGATTGTTTTATTCAAGAAAAGACTACCTTTGTCAGAGAAATGCTCATTTTGTTATCACATTTTCGTCTAATAATACTTACACCTTAATTTTTTTTTAAATTCATTTTTTTGACATTTGACCTTTGACCTCCAATGACCTATGTCAGGGCTACAACACATCTAATGTTATTTCATAGGCTTTTTTGTAAGGGACAAAATGAGTGGTCACATGTCAATATATCCCCTCTAGTTACTGAGTTATAGGCGTTTTAATTTGCCCCACCCCATTCTTTTATGGCACAATTCTTGACAAGGGTACCCATAATCGATAGTGATTTTTTGCACTTTAGCTGTGGATCCCAGCCTGGCTTCAAAGTTTTTCTGTAACTACAAACATAGGTATTTCAGAAAAACGTAGTGTCCCTTTGTCCCCCCAGGTGGTACCAATCGATGAAATTTATGGGTTTGGCTCATGGACTATTATGAGATAGTCACACTTTATGGGTTACTAGCTGTCCCTACTCGGCGTTACCTGGTGTAACGGTCACTAAATGGATTTTTTAATGAAGAATAATAATAATAATAATAATAATAATAATAATAATAATACATTTTTATCGTATATTTAATGTAAATAGCTAGTTATCGAAATAATTTCGATAACTTCATAATTAACTTCCATTTTAGTAGTTTGTGCTGCCTTTATTTACTGCGAGCCTTGTGACTCAAACAGGAAATGGGGATGGGATCAAGGGACAACTAGTATTCCTTCATTCCAACTACTGCTAGCAAAAGAGGCAACACGGTAAATATAACTTCCCCCTTTTTGAGTTTGTTCATTTCCTCCTTGTGTCTACCTTTCTATTGAAGTGTATTCTCTTATCTCTTTTTTGAATGTTATCTATTTCTTCCGTTGTTAGTTTTCACAGTGATTATTGAATAAAATTGATAACATCAGTATGAAGCATCAACCCCGTTTTCGTTCACGGCTAGCAGATCATTGTTACACCCGATATTATTTTTTACTTACAATTTGTTTTTTGTTTTCTTTTTTAAACTATGCCATTTTTTTCAGAGGGAACTAATTCTGTATTGACGACTACACAGTTACGTCCCGTTTTTTTAAAAGATGGCGTTCATATGAAAATAATTCCGATCTGATCAAAGTATCTCCACGATATTATTGTTACCTCTTTCATCAAAATAAGATATACTTATGCAATACTTATCTGGCCTTTAAGCCAAAATGAAAGTAACTGAAAGTAGTCTCTCTTCCTTACTGCTATATTTTTATAACCTTCTAGATTCCCCCCCCCCCCTCAAGGAGCTGGATTGCACAAATAGAGAGGGGGATTCTGTCTATTTAACGCATTCTTTCCTAAAAATTGTTTAACTTTGAATCAAATGTTTTGTAAACACATAACTAAAAGATCAGTTGAAACTGACAAAAGCAATAAAAGAAAGAAAAGATTCATCACCTTGGCTACCATAGCTATAAAATTCTCAAGACAGCTAGTGTGTATGTATGTCAGAATCATTCAACAAATTAGAAAAAACACAAGATATTGACCCCACCCTTTCTTCTTCTCTGCACACTCTCTCTCACAGACATGATGTTGCTAGTCTCAGCCTCTTCTATAAGTACTATTATGGCATGTGTTCTTCGGAATTGTGTGATCTATTCCCAGCTTTCTTTGTTCCAGCTCTTTTGCCTTGTTGGTCTTGTGGTCTCCATCAATTCACTGTTTTGATACCTCATTGTAATATAGCTTCCTATTCCAGTAGCTTCTTTCCAAAAACTGCAGGCTTGTGGAACTCTCTTCCTGTTGACTGTTTTCCTCCTTCCTATAGCCTTGGTCTTTTCAAGACTAAGGTCAATAGGTATTTCATGTCTTTGCGAAAATCATATTTCGTTCTTGTTCGCTCCTTACATCAAGTTGTTTTTTCCATAAAAAAAAATCACATAACCAGTCCATTTCATAACATAAGTATTTTCATGAGATATCTCATGCCTTTCGATAAAGAAAGTTAAAAAGCAAAAAAAACAAAAACAATGAAAGTACAATATACCTCGTGGAAGGGGGGATCCGAGAAAAAGTTAAATAATCGTATCCACTTCACTTTATAACATTTCACTGTAATTGATCTGTCGAATATACAATTCATTACATGTAAATATATATGTACCTCCGAAAGAATGGAAAAATGCTCTTACATAGCCACACCCAGAATACATAGCTTGTGTAATGAGACTGGTTTATTGAAAGAAACGTGATTATTTTATGTACTGAAATATTCGTAAGAATTATTATTCTTTTGGGTCACATTATAAATATATTATACAGTTGTAACAATATATCATATTAAGTTGTTACATATGAAATCTATTGTAGTTTGTAATTATGTCCCGGGAGAATTATTTCTGGGAAAATATGTCACTTTGGATCAATGTTTTTGTTAAATTAAAGTGTAAGTCCTCAGTATAAATTCATCAGTAGTTTTGTATATGTACACCGTATGCTAATTCATCCATAAAGGAAAATGAGATTCTATTTTTTAGGCGATTACATATTAAACACTCTAACAAATTTAGTGAAAAAAACAAACAACAAAAACAATTATTTTAGAATTTAGAGTGGCAGATCAGTTTCGCATATAAATTTAACGTAAAATAATCATAGATTTTCCAAGTTAGCAGTTTCTGATTGGATAATGTTTGAAGTACATATATGTATTGAATGTATATACATGACTAATTTCTAAGAAATGCCAAAGGCCCATTTCTAAAAAATGGCACGATTTCTAAGAAATGGCACAATTTCTAAGAAATGTCGGATTGAACGTTGATGATACATGAATATGTAAACAGCCTGAAAAAAATTTTGTTAAAAAAAAATATGACATACCCTTCTTTACCACTACCGCTAACCCTAAGTCTGTGTCGGTAAAAATATTTATGACTACTTACCCTAAATCCGGGTGGCAATAGACAAAAACACAAAAAATCCCCCCAATGCACACACCCACAATTAATTTCTAAGAAATTAAGAAAATGGCTAAGATTTAACTAAAAACGAAAATTGGCATTATGATCTTAAAACTATATCTGGTCGGAAAGTGGGTTATAACTTTACATTAAATTTATATGTTAAACTGATCCCCGACTCTAAAGTCTAAGTTTTTGTTTTATTCATTTTTACTCCCCAGCTTTTCAGACTGTTTATATGTAATCGTCAAAAAAGTAGAATCTCATTTTTTTAGATGAACTAGCATATGGTGTACTACTAGTAGTATTACTACTACTAATATAACAACAATAATCATCATAATCATCATCATCATCATCATCGGTTTAACGTCTTTTTTACATGCTGGAATGTGTTAGACAACTTTTAGAAATTGATTTCACAAACTAACCTTTTCTATAGCTAGGTCTTTATTTATCCCTCTTTCTATCAAATCTATTCTTATCACTTCCTCCCATGTTTCCATTGACCTTCCCCTGCCAACTGACCCTGTTACCTCAACTGTTATACATCTACAAACCCAAACACTTGTAGCGACTAAGTTTACCCTTCGTTGCCCAAAATGAAAATGCTTAAACTCGTGTCTGCATATACGGCTCAACGCATGCACTCGCTTGAATTAAGTTTTTTGGGTTAGGCTTAGGGTTAGAGATTTATTTTTTATTTTTGCTTTGTTGAATGTTTTGTGTGCTGATTTGCACTTTCTCTTCATGCTTGCGATGTCGGAGGGGCGATAGAGATCGACTAGTCTCTCCCTCTTAGACAAGGTCCAAAAAAGAGTCACTAATCTAATAGGTTCCTCACTATCCACCAAGCTCCAGGCCCTGTCTTTTCGCTGCAATGTTGCAACTTTGTGCTTGTTTTACAAGTACTTCAATGGAATGTGCTCCGATGAACTTGCAGCTCTAGTGACCCCTTGACGTAAATACGCTCGACCAATCCGACAATCAGCTAAATCCCATCAATTCACTGTGATTCCTAACGGGGTTGAAGTAGTTCTTCAGGAGACAGATAAAATCAATGCGTTCTGCAAGCTGATTGGTCAGTGTGCGACCAAATTGCATAATAGGGACATTGCTCCGAAGAGAGAAAATAAGTCATTATTTATGACTGCTACAGGTGTGTCCAACCAGGAATTCCAGCCGATGTGGAGATGAAAATAATGATGATAATAGAAGAATAAAAAAGGAACGATAATAAAAATTGTCTGACTTCTTGGGTCGGAGGGTGGTGAAACCTTGCTTGACAATACAGATGGGTACGGAAAAAAAACCCTGGGATATTTTTCAGATGAGGGGGAAAGAATGTTAAATGTTAGATGGGTAGACCAACTAGTGTATATTTTAGTTAAGGCTGAGTTAACAGGTGCTTCGAGAATAACAGAAAGTGGGACAGCAGAAGGGTTAGCAGAATTCACTGAGTTACAGTGGAATTAGCTCGGCTGTGGGAATATATTATCTAGTGAATATTACGTCATATGGCTCTGGGAGAGAGAATGGTAGCAACAAAGGCAGTCCGACTGGTTCAGACGTGTAATGAAATGGGCTGATAGCATATGATTAAACAGTGACACTCTCTCTAGATAGATGGATAGATAGATATATCTTACACACAGCAGCAGCATGTACAAAGAGAACAACCAGAAGCAAGATATGGATAACAATTTGTGATTTTCTATAATGGTTTCAGCAACTTGGTTGCTGCATGTATGACACAAGGTTGAAAACGCAACAAAGAGACGTTGCTAGTGTTTCTCTACTTTATCATTATTTCCATGGAAGGCGGCAGGTGTTGTGATGATCTGAAGGGATGCCATAATTTAATCCGCCTCTTGTCCATGCTTGATTTTGCAGCACATGCACTCGTTGATGATTCAACAAATCAACATGTGACATAGTTACCAAATTGCAAGTTTGGCACATTAGTTGTTTCATATTTCCTTCATGTACTGGAGGTGTCACTCGTTGCTCTCTTCAGCTGCTAATGTTTCATCTTATTTTTTTCAAAAAGTTTGCTGCCTTCGAAAATCACTTTCTTCCACCTTGACCTATCTACAGCCATCCCCTTCCATCTTCCAACATCAATTCCAAGGCACTTCAAATTGTTTTTGAGACAATCTTTGAATCGCTTATGTGGTTTGTGCTTTGGGCGAGTATGACAAGCTAGTTCCCCATAAATCACCTGCTTGGGCAGTTTGTCATCAATAAGACGAACGAGATAAGCAGCCCAATGAGTCTGTGTTTTCTTATACAAAACTCAGGGATAAAGCTATCCCAACGAAGGCAATGTTGATTGAAACTCTCGAGAATGCGAATATGAGCTCGGTAAGTGGTTCATGTCTCACAAGCATATAACAAAGTTGATATAACACAGGCCTTAGTTTCCAGCCTAATACCATGTGGTACCCACACCCGTTTTTCTCAAATGAGCAAAAGACACCAGCCTGTTTAATACGTGTATTTATCTCAGCATCCAACAACCCGTTCCTTGAAATAACACTATTCAGATACATAAACAAATCCACTACAGACAGTCTGTGGCCTTTAACAAATATCTACGGTTCTGGATACAGATTGCCAGGGGCCAGGAAAACATAGCCTTTGACTTACACAGGCTTTTTGTGAGACCCATTATTCTACACGCCCATGCAAAACTGCATATCATTCTGCGAGTGAGCTACGAGATCCACGTCGTCTGCATAGAGCAAGCCTCGAACAACAGTGGAGAATGTCCTTGACGAAGTCTTAAAACGCTGTAAGTTATATATGTGCGAAATCGAAGATACACACCTTTGTCACAGTTATTGAAAGCCAATGACAGAGTTACAGAAAAATATACATACATATATATATATACATACACATATATATAAACATACACATATATATTTACATGCATATATAATGTTATGAATTTATTTGTCTCAACTTACTCTACATATATATATACATAGAAACAATAACGTATAGAATTCATCTCCAATGGCAAAAAATGGTTAACTGCCATAAAACCTTAGAATGGCTCGAAAATTGAGGATCATTTTACATTAAATTTATTTGCAAAACTAATCCCCAGTCTAAATTCTAAAATATTTTTTGTTGTTTCTCTTTCTGCTAGTTTATTTTAGGGTATTCATATGTAATCGTCTAAAAAAGTAGAATCTCATTTTATTGGGAGATGGGTGTTCATCTATAATAATTTCCAAACTTTAAATATTTTTATTTATACCATAAAAATAAGGTATTTAATTATATAATTTTAAAGTTTTTTATTCAATTTTCAACTTAAAATTAAAATAAAAAAGGGACATATAGTTAAAAATATGTAGAAGATTAAAAAAGATAAATATGGGTAAATTTGCAGATTAATACCCTCTGATAAAATGGCATTCTCCTTTTTTTAGGCGATTGCGTGTTAACACAGCGTAAAGAAAAACAAATATTTTAGAATTTAGTGGGGATTAGTTGTGTATATATATATATATATATATATATATATATATATATATATATATCAAACGTACTATGTTCCCAATTTCCGGGCCATTCTATCTATTTAGAGAACTTAGCAAAAGTTTTTACTACTAATCCTAAGTCCGAGTGGCACGGTCATAAAACAACATGTAATCGCTTAAAAATGTAGCTACCCCCTACAAATAAAAACGCAGTGGATTTAACTCTCATAGAAAAAAAGAATTTAGTTAACTGCCCTAAAACTGGCCCCCAAAATAGGAATCATTTTACATTAAATTTATATACTAAAAAATTCCCCCACTTTAAATTAAAAATCTTTTTTTTTATTTTTTTATTTTCATCTTTCCGTGAAGTTTTTCAAGGTGTTCACACGTGATCGCCTAAAACGGGTAGAATACTTTTGGGGTGAATGGGGGTAATCTACAATCATACAAAAATACAAATCAATATTTTTTTCATAATTGGGACAGATCGCACTAAAACAATGCAATATATTACACCACTGCGAACCTGATTAAATAATAAATAGGGGTCGCATTGGCCAGCCTATATAAACTGAAATGCTTAAGGCCACTGCCTTACTTTCCATTTTTAATACTGCAGTCAGCGTCAGTTAATTGTTGACTATGTTATGATACAAGCCCCCAGCAAAGCCTTATTGCTCTGACTAAAAGTGCCAGAAACTGTTGGTGCCAAAGCATGCCCACCTTTTAACAGAACGTTTCTTCACATAAGATGAGTTCACATGGATGCATGTATCTGTAAACCTCCATTCTGTATATTCACCGTTTAATTTTTGTATATCATTCTTTATTACGTGCATAAGTAAAATTGTTCAATTAATGTACACGGTTGTTGTTCCACTTCTTCAAAAGCTGTCGCTCTGATTAAACTTTTGGTTCCTATTTTCGTGTATAATTCCTATTTTAACTTGCGCATGAATTGACCGTTTCTTCAGGATTAGAACTCCCAACAAGATTTTCTATAAACTCATTCAGCCGATGGTGGTTGTGAGACTGCTGCCATTACCCAATGCAAATCTGCCTGGAGGGACTTTAGAGAACTCCTGCCCATCTTGAAAAATAACCATCTGGCCATCACGACTAGGGCACAGGTGCACACCAGCTGTGTTAGGAGTGTCATGCTTTATGCCTCCGAGACATGGGCTGCAACTAAAGAGCCATGATTAGATGGATCTTCCATGTCAAACCAGAAGACGACACTATTCTCGAAACTCTTCTCTCTAAGCTTAGTATAAAAGAAATATCTGATTAAGCTGGGCACCAGGAGATGGCATGGCCATGTCGAGCGAAGCTCCGGCTGGATCTCTCGTGTCAGAAATATGTCCATCGCATTAAGTCGTCAGGCTGGAAGACCAAAACTCTTTTGGGATGAGCTGTGTAAACGCGACCGTGCAACACTGGGGATTGCGAACTTTGATTCTTGCGACCGCCGAGCCTTGAGAGGAAGACTTCGATCAAGACTGACAGACAGGCCCCACCCTCTTATAGAGGACTACTCAGAGGCCTCTTAAAAACAAATCGGATGATGATGATGATATTAGAAGAAATTTTTTAAAAGTGTTTCTTTTTTTATTTTCCTAAGTGACCTCCTTCCACCCCTCATTGAATCAACGGAACGCCATTCTTAGAATCATCGATTCAATAAGAATTGAAAACATATTTTCCTTTTTTGTTTTTCTTCCAAGAATATATCAATTTATTGATTTATTTTGTTTTTATCATGGCTGCGTTTTTTATGCCCCCTCTCTTTCATTGATCATTGATCATAATATTAACATAAATAATTAATACTATCATATTGAGGTTGTCGAGAAATATTGTTATCTAAGTGATACCATTGGAGCACAGGGAGTAGCTGGTGCTGGTGTGATTGAACGAGTTAGGAGTGGATAGAGTAAGTTCAAAGAACTTCTGTTATTACTAACCAGCAGAGCGTTACCATTGTCAACTAAGGGACGAATCTATCAGACATGTGTACGCAGTGTGATGAGGCATGGAAGCGAAACCTAGCCAGTAAAGGTTGAGAACATGCGTTATATGGAGAGAAATGATATGAGAATAAAATAACACATGTGTAATGTGAGTCTTAAAGACTGGCTTAGTTCTGATGACCTCACAGGAAAATTCAATTTGGACAGTATATGGAGATCTGTACAGAACAGGAGACTTTGATGGTTTTGTCACATTGAAAAAATGAATGAGAGTTCTTGGATTAGTAGATGTAGAATAGTTGAGGTAGTTGAGTCAATTGGTAGGGGAAGGCTAAGGTAAAAATGAGAAGAAATGATAAGGATAGATTTGAGAGAAAGAGGGATAAATAAAAACCGGGCCAGAGATAAGTTAGTTTGAAAGTCAATTTTTGAAAGCCATCTAACACATGCTAACATTTTAAACAGATGTTAAACATAATATGATGACGATGGTGATGATGATAACCTGTATTTTATTGAAAATGAGGCTGGTAGAATAAATAATGTAGCCATTTAAATTCGTCAAAATGAAAATTTCATGAAGTCTATTATTTAAATTATTTTCCTTTAATTATAATTACGAGCAAATATATGCGCCCTTCATTTCATTTTCAATTTTTTTTCGGAGAATGTTATCATGACGAACAGACATATACTAGCATACCTCCTCCCCAAAACGAGGAGCTAATACGTGGGAGAATGGTATCATAACAACAGAACAGGTACTACACTATCACCCCAAAGAGGAGCTAATGCCTGGGAGGATGGTCTCATGATAACAGAACAGATACCGCACTATCCCTTCTTTCCAAAAAGGAGGTAATGTCTGAGAGTATGATATTATAACACCAGAACAGATTCTACACTATCCCCTTCCCCTGAATTGAGCATTAAAAGATAGTACATTAGTCTGAAATAGTATAGTAAAGTGAATTGAGAATTAAAAGATAGTACATTAGTCTGAAATAGTATAGTAAAGTGAATTGAGAATTAAAAGATAGTACATTAGTCTGAAATAGTATAGTAAAGTGAATTGAGAATTAAAAGATAGTACATTAGTCTGAAATAGTATAGTAAAGTGAATTGAGAATTAAAAGATAGTACATTAGTGTGAAATAGTATAGTAAAGTGAATTGAGAATTAAAAGATAGTACATTAGTCTGAAATAGTATAGTAAAGTGAATTGAGAATTAAAAGATAGTACATTAGTCTGAAATAGTATAGTAAAGTGAATTGAGAATTAAAAGATAGTACGTTAGTGTGAAATAGTATTGTAAAGTGAATTGAGAATTAAAAGATAGTACATTAGTCTGAAATAGTATAGTAAAGTGAATTGAGAATTAAAAGATAGTACATTTAATAGAAATAAGAGTATTTTATTTACTTCCTCTCCAGGAGGTTAGACACAATGTCAGGTGTGGGTTTTGATGAAAGTGTTTCAGTGGAACAAACTGGATTCGAACCCAGCACACCCATGTCCTAGGTCTGCATCGTTAACCACTTAGCCACTATGCTATTTCGGCTTCAGACATACAAATACCAAATCTCCATTAGTACTAGATACTACGTTTCGGCTGTTGTGTCCTCTTTTTTTTTTCAGATGTATTGTTCATTTATCCATGGTGCTGTTTGTCCTCTATTTAAAGATGACGCATGTAGATTATTATATTATTTTATGACGTCATCTATTATTATAATAAATATGAGTTAATCAACGTTTGTTTGCCTATATACTTTTTCTTATATAGTTTAATAACAAAAAAATGCATGCTAAAATATACCTGAGTTTTGAATTTGAGTTATGTTTGAAAAAAACTTGTTTTAATTGTTCTAATTAGCTGTAATTAATATTAACGGAACAAGTCATCCATCTCTCTCTTAGCTATCTTTGTATTTATCGTTCCCTTCGCACTTTATATTGATTCAACCATCATCTAATATTTTTTAATGTTTCAGTGAGTATTTAGAGGAAGAGTGACTCTCCCCAGCTTCGTTATCTAATTCACGTATGTGTCTGTACACACCACAAGCACTTATGTAAATTAGATGGAAAAATAATAAATCTCATTACTTATATATAATATATAATAATAAAGAATAATAATATTTTTATATAATAATAATAATAATAATAATAATAATAATAAACTGTCCCCCCCCCCCCCAAAAAAAAAGTGATGGCACCATCCTCAGCTGATACTTCACAAAATAGTCATGAAGGGTCAAGGAGGATGGGAAGATCGAGGAGAGAGAGCACTAACCAGACTTCCACTGGAAGAGTGCAGAGAGTGCTGGGACCTTTGGGGAGGCTTATTGTTGGATCGTTACCAACGAAAAATAAATGGTAAGGGACTGCTGCGATACAGCAAAGTCATTGTCAATGGTTATCGAAAAGAGATGGAGAATGCTTGAAATCTGGGGAGGCTTGTTGTCACTCAGACTCCAGGGAACACCACCGGTTATTGTCAGTGAGCAATCACTAACAATAACGATGACTTGTGTGAGAACTCCTAGTGAGTGCAAATAATAATAATATTGGCATGAGACGTGAGTTCCCACTTCTTTTTCAGGTGACAACATAAGCTGAATGGTACTGATGTTGTACTAATTTTCTGTACCAATATATATATATATATATATATATATATATATATATATATATATATATATAATCCTTTAAAATTTGAAATCTACATTTAAATCCTCTGCTCTTTGAGATCTATAAAAAAAACTCCATGGTTTGGGTAGCTCTAAGGAAATGCGGAAAAAAAGAAATACTTAACTGATAAGTAAACATGATTTTTTAAATATCAAGTTGTTTTTTAGGTGCAATTAATTCACTGTTTGCAACCTTATTCATTCTTGTTTGTCAAGAATGTCCCCTGGGTAAGAATATCAGAAATGTTTGCATATCTGTTTGCAAGATTTTATCCAAAGAAAAAAAAAATAACAAATGCTGACAAATGCATCGACACAGATTTGCAGAAATTGTAGAAAGAAATAAAAGAAAATGAAATAAATACAGTTCTTTAAAAAACATGTGCCATTATTATATTATCACAAACTGAAAAAATGCTAGAACTTATTATACTATATATATATATATATATATATACGTTCGTGATACATA